>JAPYZD010001922.1:0-20675 GCA_030522725.1 Ichneumoninae sp. B BG-2022a
GATAATACAAGCATATTAATCATCTTGAGTTTTCTGTACGAATAAAAGTTTTATTTTGTATTTGATTATTTTCCAATTTTTATGTCTTTTGTTTCTTCTGAAACTTTTTTTTTAATTTCTCGATTTATTGTATCGACTCTCGAGGTTTCTCTCTCGTCTCTCTCGCCTCAGCCGAGAAGAAAAAAATGTTCTCTTGTCTCGACTCTCGACTTTTTCGTCTCGTCTCGTCTTGTTTCTCTCGTCTCTCACGGCATTACTAACGAGGTATATTTGAACGTAGTACTCATTTTCACGTTGGCGGAATTTACGTAAAACGAAATTGCTGCATAATCACGAGCGTTCGATTCTTCAAGGCTTTTGTATACCTTAAATGTCCATCAACGCATGTTACTAATTTTTTTTACGATACGCTTATCTAGACTTCCAAGTGACCTATTTGATCACTCTCTTTATTGGTACAACGATAATTTCTAAGACAAAAACGTAGATGTGCTGACATCCGTACGCTCTTTGAAAAAATGTATTTTTTTCGTGTTTGCTCGCAATTCTTAACCGTTGGGAAAGTTACTAGAAAATTAGCCATTATATTATTACTTATTAACAACCTAAGTCATCAACTGGAAGGATTTGTAGAATTTTGTACAACATACTCTACTGTGTGGTTTTTTTTCTTATAAATAGTCACCCAGAAGCAGCGGAACAAGTTTCCTTCAGAAGCATTCGTAGCTACTTGAAAAAGTGTAGAAGAAATTCGTATCCAGCCTGCCCGTGAAATCTGCAAGAGTTCGTCGACAGAATTGCGGATCCGGCTAACCAGAGGAATTTCGAGTACGACAATGGACGGCTTTCAGTACGTATGATTAACGATACCGACGGGGCTCAAAACGTTGTGCTATTCGACGAAAATTTCGTACGTACTGAAATGCGAGAGGTTAACAAATTGTTGATCGATGCAACCTTTCGATCGAGACCTCAAGTTCAAGGAGTCTATCAGCTGCTAACCGTAATGGGCATCAAATTGAACCACGTAAGAAACTTTTTGTATTCACCTATTTTTAAAAGATCATTCTCATATTAGTCCGATTTATTATTTTCGTAGAAAATAATGCAGCAAACATTGTAAAGTCAGATTTTTTTGATGAAATGGACCGTTTTCGAAATTTTCCTTTCTTTTATCCATTTCATGATAATTATATTTTTAATTATTTTAAATTTATTTATTTATCTGTTATTGCAAATAAAATTATAAATCCGAACATGAAAATCACACTTTGGATGTTAAGAGAAGGCCAAACACGTATGAGTGTGGGATACAGAGTAAAAATGTTGAATTCATTTTTCTCAGAAACGATTCTATAAAATGAAAATGTATTGCGGGACCTTAATCAAATACGCAGTGCGCCCCGCAATTCGATTTCTATTTTATAAAACCGTTTCGGAGAAAAATGGATTCTAAACATTTTGAGGTTATGTTGATCGTTAGCCGGACCTTAAGCTGAAAATAATTCTATCATAATGAAAAAAGTATTTTTTTCCCGACTGCGCTAAAATCACCACATTCCTTGCGTGCAATACGGGCGGAAAATAGCCTATTATTGACCGATGATAATTATTAACATGTGCGCATGCGCGATACAATTTCATTACTCCCTAGGGAGTAATAGGGCTCGTTACTCCCTCTGCAAGCTCTACTATACGATTTCATGCCGCACGGCTTCTAATAATATTTTGTAAGGTCAACTTTTTACGCATTAACGCTACTTATGTATCGGTTAAAGGAATTACGTTGGAAAAACATTTACACGCGCAAAGTATGGATACGGACGCGTATATCAACAAGTTTGAGAAAGATTGTGTACATTTTTTTTTGTCATGTAAAAGAAAATTGCAAACAAAGCCATTTTTTGTTTTATTGGTTTGTTCTTCAACTGCTGATAGAAACTTTATCGCACATACAAAACGTCAAGATGACACGAAAAATAAACCCGGTTTCGATCAAAATAATGAATAAACAATAATTAGTTTAATAGTTTCTGGTTAATACCATTCTTACGCATTATAGGGTTTCCCATTCGTGTGAGCCATAATGTCAAAAAAAAAACGGAGGCTGCGTACACGGCGGTTTTGCAGTATTTCAAAGAACACATCGTTCCGGACAACATTGTACTGGCAATGACCGACTTCGAACGTACTCTACGGAATGCCATAGCGACCGTATTCACGGCGACATAATGCACGGGGTGCAACACACATTATGATCGGGTATGTATCTTAAAATTGGCTAAAATTACTATGGATATCGGGTATATGATACGTTCCAAATTGTATAAAAATCATTTTCTATTACACGTACCGATTTTTTTCTCATCTTACAATCTAAAAGCGCTATAATTGACAAATAGGCCATTCGGAAGGTTTACACTTTTAAAAAATGAAAGACTTTTCATATCCTGTATGATATTCGACTGGTCAGAGCAAGATGTTTTTCAGTAAAATTTTATTAAAAGTAGTTTTTTAATAAAAATGTTTTCGTAAAAAAAAATCGATCATTGACTCGGGCAATCAGGAATATAAAAGCGAATCGGTAATTGTAAAGTTTGCAAAAACAAGTTTGACTCAATGTAAGAATGCAGATAATATTGCATCCGTCTCAGATTCGTTCTCCTTCTCTATCACATTTAGGCTAACCATACTCACTCTCAAGAGTACCGTTTAGTACTCTTATTTATTAGTACTTATTTAGTACTCGTATTTTTCGGGTATTCTGTTTTTTTGTTTTTTTTTTAATAATGATCTATTAGATTTAATTGTATACTGAGAAGTTGTAGGACAACGAACATTTCATCAATTTAAAAATATTCAATAATGAACTGTGCATAGTTCATTACTCGAGAATAAGTTTCAAGAAATTACTATTTTCCAGGCGATTTATGGCAAGGCAAAATCCCTTGAACTAGGAAACCTCATTCGTACGAACGCTGATACGAAAGCGTTTTTTAAAAAAACATTAGCTCTGGCGTACTTGCCGGCTGACTTGATCGAGGCGCAATTCCGGACGTTAAAAAACAATTCACCTCCAGCAATACGTAGACAATTCAGCCAGTTCTGCATGTATTATACACGTTATTGGATACACACTGTCACGCCAGGAGGCTTCAGTGTCTACGGACTCGGGCGACGTACTAATAATAGTATCGAGTCGTACCACAGCAGATTAAGCCATCATATGAAAAGTCGTCCTGGAGTCTGGGATTTTGTTTGTAAGTATTCATTGTAACGCGGTATTTTTGCCCCGTTCCAAAAGTCAGCGAGAGAGCGTCGTCACGCGCCCTCACGGTCCACCGTTCACCTTCCTAGGCACATTCGCAAGGGCTCAGTAACGTCAAGGGAATAGTTTAGTAATTTTCTTCGAATAATTTTACATTTTTACGCGATTTCGAAGATCTACGCGCGGGCCGTGCGAATCGGCATAATTGCGAGGCTGCCCTGCGTGGCGCCACTTAGCGTTAGGCTAGGCCGTGAGAACTCGACCGGGGAGCGGGGAGGGGGGCTAGAGCGATCGCGTTCGACGAGCGTAACGACGATTCGGGGATTCTTCTGGGGAACGGTGACCGCGACGGTGTGTCCGAAAATTCTCGCTCGCTGCCGCACGGGCTATCGAAATTAAGAAGGAAGGAAGGACGTATCGTTGAGCGTAACGACGTCGGAGAAAGGCGGCAACAGCTGCCCGAATTCCTTTGGAAAAGATTTTCCGCTGCAAGATTGTATTTACCGGTAAGCCCTTTTGCCACTCGAGAAGATACGTTATCTGTTCTTTGTTTGTGCGCCGGCAGTGCCGGTGCCGTTATACGCGGTTGATTCTCGCTCGAGGCGTCGCGCACCGGGAAAAAATCGCTCGCTCGTCGATCGCATTTTGACAGCTCAACGGTCGGGTGACGACAACAATAGTGTTTTGGGAATATTAGTGTGGCGTCGGGAACATGTCGAAAGGACACTCGCGCACGGTTACTGAGTCCGCGAGCGGAATTGGTTGGGAAAGCCGGAAGAATCCTAATTGTATTTTTGTGCCATTCCGTTCGTTACCTGTTAGAGGCATCTCGAGTGTTCGACGTGCGGATCTCCGTACCGTTTTACGCAACCGGAAAACTCCGTTACTTTGGTCGGCAGCGGCAGCTGACCGACAGGTACAACAACGGAAAAGAAAGCGAAAACGGCCGGTGTCCGTATCGCCCCGGCTTCTCCGGGTATCGCACTCGGATTTTGTGCAGTTTGGCCTGCCTCGTCATTTTACCGGTAAACGGGCGGAGATCCTCGCGTCGGATTGTGTTTCGCGAAGACCGAGGTCTTTTTACCCTTGCCGAGATCGGCGGAGGGCTTGTCCGTTTGTTACACCGGGAGTATATTGAAACAGACGATCGTCGGTCGCCCGAGACTTTTTGTTTTATTTTGCGTTTTCCTTGTTTGTTTATTTTTGTGTAGAGACGCGGTGTGCTCGATAAGCCGAACATTTAGTAGGGATCCAGGGTTCACGCGATTAAATTGTTTAGGGTAATCTTTAAAAGTTAAATTAATTATATTGAAGGTCATTTAATGATTGTGTTTCGGATTTTGCGGGCATTAGGCCAATTCCTTCCGGCGGTGAACTGAGTAGTCGTCGGGAGTTTAGTAGGGACTATTATAGCGGATAGCGCGTAAGTTTGGATTGTTGAAGAAAGAGAGAGAGGGACGTGAATTTATTTTAGTTTTGATTGCTGATCTCTGTTTAGTCTTCCTGGGTTTAATAAACCGCCGAATGGTCTCTCCTGAGATTATTGTGTGATTATTATTGTTTCTTTCTGGTGTTTGTTTGCCCTTCAACTCAAATCGAATTACCGGACCGCCCCTCTGCCATCCCCTCAAGGCTGCTTGCTAGCCGAGCGCAGATCGGACCTTCCCTTACCGTCTTTTCCGATCGGGTCGCACGGCGAGTGCGATTGGCGCCCAGTATTGTTAGAAATAAAAACCGATCGAGGGTTAAGGTTTTGTGCAAACATTTACCGGTTGGGAGGGTTCCGACAGATTTGCCCTCGCCCGCAAATTTTAGTCACATCATTATGATATTAAAGCAATGCTCCAACTTTCGATTAAATAATCATTCTTTTTATGTAATAGGCAAGCTTCTTAAATTGCAATCTGACGTCCGAGCAGATACCCGGCGTCTGAGAAATAACACGCAAATCAGCAGGCATGCGCGGTATGCGACCGTATTCAAGCAGAAGAAACTCGTGAGAGGTTAGCGTTGCTATGTTATTAAATAAATTTCGAATGTAATTAGGCAATCGATTAATTGCCTTCTTGAACTTATAAGGAATGATCAGTGGGGTCGAGTTTGAGAATTCCGACACATTATAGTGGTTTAATTTTTATGTGACATCTTTATATAAACTCGTGGTTAGAATAATATTAAATTCACACAGTGGGCAGTTAACATTCGCATACTCTGAAATATGTTGGTGCCTTTCAGCTTCCCTTTCTGCTTGAGTATCTCTTGCTTGGTGTCCCAGCAGTCTAGCTTAACCTTGATCAAATTTTTTCCTTTCGCCAGTTTGAGCAGTTTAGCTTCTAGGATTTTGCCTTGTAGGCTAAATTTACTCACTAAGAATTTTTCCGTTTCACTTTTTACATTTCCGCGTTGGGTTGCTAGTCCTGTGATCACTATATTATTTTTTATAACTTCTTTTTCCAAAGACTCGATTTTGTTCAGAAGTCTGTTTGTATTCTCCCCCCGTTCTGGTTTTTTTGTGTCTTTTATGTCTTGGTCAGTTGTTTCTCAATTTTCTGCAACCGGACTGCCGTAGCTACCTCTTTTTCGTTGTGTTTTTGTTCCACATTTTTAATTTGGTGTTGTAAATCGTGGAATTGTTGCAGTGATTCTTCTTTATACTTTCGTACTTCTTCTCTGAGTTTCGCAAAGTTATTATCATGTTTTTCCGCAGTCGACGCCAGCGGAGTATTTACATTGTTGAACTGTCTCATATTTTCCTCTCTCATTCTGCTTAATTCTTCGATTATTTGATTCATGTTCGCTTCTGGGTTTCCTTCCTTATCGGCCGCTACGGGCGAGGTAACAGTTTCTACAGCACCCGCTGTATTCTTTTCTCTGTTCGGAGTATGTAGAAACTTCTTCGTAGGATTGTTGTTTGGGCTCGTTTCTGGCGAGCTTTTTCCTTTATCCTCCCTTTTCCTCTTCGTTTCCGGAGTATTCGACGGAAAGTATTGCGTGATTGATCCGCACGAACTGGCCCTGTTTCTTGACAGTTGTCCGTTCTTTGGGAGTGCACCTTAACCTTTCTGTGCTCGGTTTAGTGGGAGAGGCGAGTTAGTGGTCTCTACCTTGCCGGTTGCAGAACCTGATGTTGGGTGTTGTACCACCGGTGGCGGTATTTGGCATTTGTCTGCGCCTTGCCCCGCACCCCTCGAACTATAACCTCAAAACCACGAATCTCTTAGCGAATTATCTGGATTTTACGTCTGTCTTACTTGATTCGATTGCCTTGCTTTGGTTAAATGGCTTAGTCCTTCTTCTCTTCTATTTCTTCGTATTTTATTCTTTTTGCACTGACTTATTTCTATTATAAATATACTTTTTATTCAGAGGTAAATTTGCGCGCGTCATGTCAGCGCAACAGTTGCTTGATTCCCCCCGATACGATACCGATTCGAAACGATAAATAATTACACACGTAAACTAGACAGAGAAGTTACACTTCGCGAATTGCAAAAAATTCTTAAAAAAGCTAAAAATGGGAAAGCAGCAGGCCCTGACCAAATAGCGAACGAATTCTACAAAAACATGCCGCCAAACTGGTGTACGTACCTCCTGAATCTATTCAACCTTGTAATAGCCCAAGAACGTGTCCCGCGGCAATGGGCGAATGCTACGCTCACTATGATATACAAAAAAGGGGATAAAGACGATCCAGCTAACTTCCGAGGAATAGCGCTAGTCAATAATGTAACAAACATTTTCACTAACATACTGAAAGAAAGACTGGAGCTATTTGTAGAAGAGAGAGGCCTCCTCCCCGAGTCACAAATGGGGTTTAGGAAAGGTCGCGGGTGCGCCGAATGTATATTTACGCTCATATCGACAATCCAACTCCAGTTGAGACTCGGAGGAAGAGAAGTGTATGCAATTTTTGTAGATTTTAAGAGAGCCTTTGACTCAATTCCGCATGCACGTCTATGGGAAAAAATGTACAGAATGAGAATTAGTGCAAAAATTATAAGAATTATCAAATCCCTCTACGAGCAAGGAACTGTACAAGTCAAGAGCCAGAATGCTCTCTCAAACAGCTTTGAAGTTACGGAAAAAGTCCTTCAAGGGGAGTCTCTCAGCCCTCTGTTATTTTTATTGTACATTGCAGATTTCGAAAATTATTTTAGAGCAAAGGGGCTTGAGGGACTCAACATTGATGGTTTTCACGACCTCCTGCTGTTGCTGTATGCCGATGTCTCAGTAATTCTGGCGCATAGTCACGTGGATCTAGCAAAAAAACTTAAATTATTAGGAGAGTATTGCGAAGAAAACGGCCTTACCGTAAATACTAGTAAGATGAAGATCATGATATTTAAGAGCGGAGGCAAACCGAAAGGTATGGAGCCCAAATTTACAAAGTACCAAGGAAATCAGCTAGAGATCGTGCCATCGTACAATTACCTCGGTATCCCGCTGACGAGTTTGTCCCAAGGACTAGCCGCGGCCCAAAGCGCAATAAACAAAGCGAAAATGGCTTCGGGAGCAGCCCTATCTATACTAGCTAGTGCAAAATGTAAATCTTGGAGAGCGTTCTGCCAATTGTAGGATAGCATGGTCTCCTCTACCCTTTTATATGCGGCTTCGACTTGGAGTTTGAGATATCTAGAGCAAATAGAAAAGACACAAACGGGATTTTTAAAAAAAAACTGCTACACTTGCCGAACAACACACCAAATTGGGCGTTAAGACTAGAAATAGGGACCGTAAAAATCGCGTACACGGCAATGTACAGGACTTGCACCTGGTTTATAAAAAATCCTAGAAATGACTGAAGACTGCCTACCAAAGATATGTATGCTTAGACTCATTACGCTAGTCGATAACCTAACCGGGGAACACGAGCTAAACTGGGCCACGCAATTCCGGGAATTCCTGGTCAAAACGCAAAGTCTAGAACTGTGGAGGACTGCTGACCCACGACAATGGGCGAATAAAACCTCAGAAGTTTTTAAAAACTACGAAAGCCTGTTAAGGGAGAAGGACCTTGAGAGGAGTGTCTGGAGCGTGCCAATTGAAAATGCCGAGACAGAGTGTAACACCAGCGAGATACCTTACTCTCAAGCTCACCCTCCCCGCGAAAAGGGTTATTGCCCAGCTGCGCCTGGCAAACCAATATAACTGCAAACTAATGTACAAAAAGTGTGTGGGGAAACTTAACAGAGCCCTTTACAGAGCTGTCTGAATTGTAACTTGAAAGTGGCTAAAACGTTAGTCCATTTTATATGTACTTGCCCATTGTACAGCGCCTACAGAACGAAGTATCTGGACTAGTTACTCGCGGGCGAGGAATGTAACCGAGTCGTAGAAACCCTCCTAAATGTACAAGACCCCAAAATACTCAAAAATATTTTTTATTACGTCGGCAACAGTCTTATGCTCAGAGCCTTCTCACTCAATGAATAGAAAGTAAGAAATGCATTATAACTACCAGTTGTACCCCCCTTGCTATAAGAGACCTCGATGTACTCTCGATAAGCAATAAACCATCTATCTATCTATCTACTTTGAAATATGAGGTAATGGTTTGATTAACTGTTTCGTTAAATATATTCTGAACAGCAGCTGAACGATGGCCATCATTCTTGATCGTACCAGAAAATACTCAAGAATCTTTAATCCTATAAAAGTTATGAATTGATTAACACGTACATGTGAAGAAACGGGTATAAAGGCAAATTTCTGTCGGGAATGGAGAAATATTCGTGGAGTCGCAATCAAATGTTTTAGTTAAACCAAGTTATATTTTATAGCGTGGCGGGACTTGCACATGCGAGTTATTACGGTCGACGAATTTCTGGATCGCGCAGTATCCCTAAAAGGCAACGTCAACGAGCTTATTGCACAGGAGATGAACCAACAGCAAGGCAATCAGTACGATCTGCAGGAGCATCCAGCAGTCGTACTATTAGGTAATATTTTCACATCCTTTAGACAGGGCGGATATTTATGTCATAAGTAAGAACTTGACTTCAATCTTAAAATCGAACTTCGAGCCAACGAAAATCTGCTGTTAGACGAAGATTGCACATACGAACTCAAAATCAGTGAACTTTTCTATCTTTCCGTACATACCGCTTGCCAGACAGTTGGATAGTATCACATAGCGATGATGTAATAGTACATTACTCCACGAGGGCGAAAAACGTTTTTCTAACGAGTGTGAGTTTGCAGCACGAGCCCGCTTCGCGTGCGTAAAACCGCCATTTTCGCACCTCGTGATGAAAAATTTCGTACATCCCTCGTGCGAAATACTTTTTCTAACTCGTGTGATACAGCAGTGCTGTAATACTTTTTAAATATTTTACTATGAATATATTTCTATACTAGAGGATGATCCAGACTATGAGCGAGAACTGTTTGTTGACGAGCCACCAACCTGGTTCATTGATAATGCCCAAGCTGCTGGAGAAATGTCAGAAAATGGTAATTGAACCGACTAAATATGTGTAGAGTCGCTAATCAATAATCTATAATATCATGGCACCTAATAGATCTGAATATAAATTTGATTGTAAGCCGGAATGTTTTTTTTTTATTTTCTCAGACTCAAGCGACGCTGAAAGTACTGGGAGTTCAAGCGACCAATCTGAGGGGGAGGCTGTGAATGAAATCGGTAATGTTTACATATATGTAATTAACTGTATTACTTCTACTTAAATTATCACTCAATGCCGATTTATCATTTGTCTCTTCAAATTTACCCAAATAGAAGACATCCCATTACCACGATCGGACATTGTAGAGGACGAGAGACCTGTATCGCGAATCATCGACATTGGTATTTTTCCAGGATATTTCTAACAACCATTTGTAATTTACTAATTTAATATGAAAATAATGTTCGCTTCAAATTTATTCCCTACAGAAAACATTGCCTCACCAGGATCGGAGATTGTACAGGATCAAAGACCTGTGTCGCCGATCATTGACATTGGTAATTTTTCCGGGACATTTCTAGCAACTATTTGTAATTTACTCGTTCCATCTGAAAATAATACTGGATGGACATTTTATAATTTATTCTATGTAGAAGACATTCGGTCCCCGCGGTTGGGCAATATTGAGGATTATGGACGAATGTCGCCACCATCTATGAACAGTGATGAATCCGACGAGAACTCAAACAATTCGAACAATGTATCTGTGGTACAAGTCCCAAATGAAATACGTAAGGATTAATCTTCTGTTAATAAATCCATTCCTGTTGCTTAAATAATAACTCAATGGCTTAATTTCCTTTTAAATTGATTATGATTAATTTCGTTTTTAAATTCCCCCGGATAGAAAACATTTTTTCGCCGGAATTACAGTTCGTGGAAATGGACAGAGGAGTATCCCCCCGATCGGCGTCAACGGTAATTTTGTTTAATGTAGCGACTAAACTATATATTTACACTCCACTTGTTTAATCAATACTGTAATAATTGCTCGACCTTTTAACATGAAACCTGAGTAGAAGACACCGCTTCACCACAATCGGTGAACACCGATGACGGTGACATGAACGGTGAAGAAGCAAGGGTGTTACCACTGATCGACGACATCGGTAATTGTTCACAAACGATTCTAATGACCATTTGTAATTCGCATATTGCATTTGAATTTAATATCGGATTGATCTTTTACAATTCATTCTGTGTGGAAGACATTTACTCTACACGATCATTTCCAGATGCGGAGCACGGTCAAACAAGGGAGCCTTCCCGCAACAGAGGTAATGTTTCTTCAATTTTCGTAAATCTGGTTGGTACTTTCAACACTAGTGGCCTAAAAAATAAAGTTATCGCTCAATACAGATTAATACTTTTCAATCAGTGACCCTTAATCTGATATTTATAGAACCATCCACTAGTGTAATCAAAGAGCAATATTTGCGGGAACGTAGTCCAGAGAATCGTTCTTCGTTTCTAGATTTTTTAAGGTGGTGGTATACATAGACGGTGTAGGTTATAGGTTTTTAGAAATGAAATTTGTAAAAGTACTCTCCTTAACTGAATTTACTAAATAGCTGGTCGTATTCGGAACCGGAAAAGACGGAGGCAAACCTCACAGCAACAAACCGCAGCATCCACAAAACCAACGTCGGCGACGAATAAAAAAAGAAATAAGAGGCGAAAAGGTTAGTTAATATACTCGAAAAAATTGTGAAAAATAAAAAACTCGTCTCAAAAATTACAGAAATGAAAAGAAAAGCTATCGCGCGACAGCGGTATGCAGCTGCACAAGAGCGGGCAGCAGCGGAACAAGAAGCAACGCAGTTGCGCGCTGCGGAACACCTCGAGATCCGAAACCGACTAGAAATAGCGGAAAATAGGATCGCAATGGCCACTGAAAATGGTAATTCTATCATTGCTAATATTTTTACTTTAATAAAAGATTTTCCAGTAACACTTGCATTCGTCGAACCTGGTCAAGAACTCGATTAATTACTTATGTTAATTAGTAGAATCACTTTATTCGAGCAGATTGGCAATTTTGAGCCGTACAATAAAAATGTTTCATTTGAGACAATTTTCAAAAATCACTTCACAAATGATTTTTTTTAAGCATGTAATATTCTTTTTAAATAACATCAGAAAAATATATTCTTATGAGAAAAACTCTTGGCTTTACAATAAGCATATCGGCAATAGATCGGCAATAAGCATATTGCCGATCTATTTTCAATGACGTAAGGCATTCAGTGAGCAAAAGAAATAAAACAAAACATACATTATTTTTCTTAGGGAAAGTTTCGATCTTCCGACATGTAAATGATATTTTTAAATTCGTTGCAGTTTATTTACCTATTTGCTGAGGTTTTCGGACTAAGAATGCCCATATTTTTTGTATTTTTTTGAACGATACTGATGTATATATTTTTCGGTTTTAAATACAAAAAAGTTTATTTCTTTCCAAATTATTAGTCAAAAACGGTTTTTTAAATACATTCTTTGTAAATAAAATGTGGACAATCTCCGGAGGGAAGTGCCCGATTTTTGTCGAGCGTGAATTCATTAAAATAACCAGATTCCTTGCGTCGCAAAATCGTCATATTCGCCAATGACCATTCATCCCCCGTGCGTAATAGAGATTCCAGAGGGAGTAATAAACTCATTATTCCTTAGACAGTTGTAACACAGTCCTGCGCATGCGCACAGATTATTCCCTAGCAACTTGAGTAACCGTTCCTTTAAAAGAAAAATCACCGTAAAAATAATTTAAAAAACTACCATTGTATCAAGTCACTTTTTACACCGTTAAAATAACGGCAAAAATAACCATACGTGCGAGAGCTCACACTGCCTGTGCTTGCGAACGGCAATTTTTTTTTCTTTCAATAACCTAAAAAATAACCGTAGCAGTAACCGCAAATAAGCTTGCTGAGCGGTTATTATCGACGACAAGTAACCGTAAAAATAACTTTAAAAATAATCGCGGGAAAGAGGTCTGACAATTATTTTCCGCTAAAATAACCGCATCAGTAGCCGCAAATGAGTCTGCAGAACGGTTATTGTTCACGACAGGTAACGACAAAAATAACTTTCAAAATAACCGCAGGAAAGTCACTTAAATTTCTTCTTACGGTGGTTAGTACGTACCCAAAAAAGATTTGGTTAAATTGAAAAAAAATTTGTTCGTATTGTCATAGTGAATTATATAAATTTAGGATACAGTACTATATTACGCATTTTTGAGAAAGAAATAAACCTAACGAACTAAAGTTGGGCTGGAACCCGAGACCTGTCGCATACTAACCTGGAACATCAACGCTACGCTACCGCCTATCATTAGACTTTTTCTCATGCGTAGCAAGATTTTAAGAAAGCAAAAGTTTTCTTATCTGAAGTGCATAGACAATGAATATTTTATTATTTATTCATTTGTTTACTGAAATTATTACCGAAAAGAACAGGTATTATTTGAGTCCTATGTAAAGTTTATTTTTATTAGCATTTATTTTTACTTGTAATTTACATAAATAAATGCTAAGAAAAAGAAACTGTACATAGGACTCATAAAAAGTACTTTTTCTTTTGAGTAATACTTTTAGTAAATAAAGAAATAAAGTATTCATTGTCCATTCACTTCAGATAAGAAAACTTTTACTACGTAACTTGAAGTCTCGCTAGGAATGAAAACAATTCAAGTGGTAGGTGGTAGCGTAGCGTTAAAGTTCCAGGTTAACATGCGAAAGGTGCCGGGTTTGCGCCCAACTTGAGGTCGTTAGGTTTATTTCTTTCTCCGAGATGCGTAATTTGGTATTCTATCCTAAATCGATATAATTTACGATGTCAATACGAACCAATCTTTTTCCAATGATACCAAACCTTTTTTGGGTACGTACCAACCACCGTACAAATAAATTTGAGTGACTTTCCTGCAGTTATTTTGAAAGTTATTTTTACGGTTACTTGTCGTCGATAATAACCGCTCTGCAAGCTTATTTGCGGTTACTGGTGCGGTTATTTTCGAGGTTATTCAAAGAAAAAAACGACCGTTCGCAAGCACAGGCAGCGTGAGCTCTCTGACGCATGGTTACTTTTGCGGTTATTTTAACGGTGTAAAAAGTGACCTGAAATAACGGTTATTTTTCCGGTTGCTGAAGCTGCTAGGGTTAATGATCATCAGTCAGTAACTTTCTATTTGACACATAGTGGTTGGTATTACGGTTGGTTTTGATACATCATCCAAAAAGTTAGGCGGTTGGAATCAGACCAACTCCAGAAGGTTGGAATTGGAATTGGTTTGGCAGACCAATCGACTGGTTCAGTTGCAGTGAACTGTTAGAAAAGAACTCAAATCCAACCCAAAGTTTTACGATTAGTTGGTTGGCAAGGGAACTGTTCCTATTTCATACCACCGAGCGTGAGTGACTGAGCCCGAATTTTTTACACTTTTTGCTTCCTCATAGAGAAAGCTATGCTTTCAGAAAAAAACATTGTGTTATTTTCTCTATGAGAACGCTCGTTGATCGATTTTAGCTTCGTCAGAGAGGGCTATGCCCAAAAATTGCAATGAATGAGGAAACTGGGTGCAAATTACTTTGGACCTTTTTTTCGCAATAAAAAAATGCATATATCTCATAAAGTTGGATATTTCCTTGCGTGTGTGTGCGTTGATTTTTGCATTCGGGTGGTAAATCACATAGGCTAATACGCTCATGGTACACATTTCTTTGGATTTTCCAAGATTAAGTAAACCTTAGTCGTGATCTCAAGCTCTGAAAGTAATTTTAAGTAGCATAAATGATTAAATAAGAGCTAAAAAATGTCAATGAAACTTTTATAAACAGTTACCTAACTCTTCACTATTTTGACTTTCGGTTTTTTTGACGTTCGCTTTTTTGATATTCGATATTGCGGTCCTTCGACATTTCGCGTATCTGTGTATTACTTATTTGAACTTATTGTTCTCGACAGCTTTTGTTTAGGTATATTGGCTATTCAAGATTTTAACTATTCGCCACTTTCAATTTCGGAAGTATGAACATTCGACATCGTATAAATCTGTATTCTTTTTATTCAAAGTAAGGATTTTCTCGAAATAGTTTTACGAATTAATGAGCGTTTATTTAAACGCTCATTAATTCGTAAAACTATTTCGAGAAAATAAAATTTCGGAAAAACATTTATTCGATTTCGTAATCTGCCGAAACAAAATATTTCGAAAACTCATTTTTCGTTATTTTAATATTCGCAATAACGAAATTTCGAAACATTGGCCGTTCTACATTTGGTCATTCGGAATTTTGACCCCCACCCGACCAATAGTGTTGCGCTTCGCGATGTTTACAGCGCAATACCATCGTTTGATGGTGAAAATATTCCAGTTCGCGACTTTTTATGCACTTGTAGAAAAATGGCAGAGATGGTTCCCGAAATTGACCAATCGCTGTTTTTAACCATAATTAACCTAAAACTGTCTGGATTTGCCGCAGATATAGCAAACTTGAAAACGCATCTTACACTGGAACCTCTCCTGAGAGATCTCAGAAACGCCTTTGAAAAACCCGTAGAATTATCCGATTTAGAATTAGAATTAGAACACCTAACGTACAAAATTACAACGAGACAGTTAGACTACGCAATGCAGACGCGGAAAATCGCGAAAAGAATCGAAGAACACCTCAATGAAGTATACACAGAGCGACACCAACAACAGTTCCTGGAAAACAGATCGCAAGAAGTAAGCCAAACAGTAATTAAATCCTTTATCCGTGGACTTTGTAACCACGTAGCAAATTTGCTCTTGTCAAAAAACTTTTTAACACTCGAAAATGCGATCGACGAGGCACTAAATATTGAAAACGAACTCATTCGCAGACAAGCAATGTACTAAACGAGGAATCACGAAAAATTCGAAGCTAGGGAAAATAGTCCCAATAAAGCGAAAATTCGTTCCGCACAGTCCAACGAGCAACATAGACAACGAGCGTTTTGTGAAAAACATTTCGAGAATGCAACTCAAACAACATCAGATCGCTACATTAATTCGCGATCCAATAACTATCAAAATCGCAACAGAAATTCTTGGGATCAAATCGACGATCGTGATAGAGATTCGCACGATCGAAACGACTATCATAGGCGAGATTCACGAGGTTGTGACTATCGAACCAATTCGCGGAGCCGAGCTTATCGAGATAACTCACGCGATCAAGATTATCGTGATAACTCCCAAGACCGAAATTACAGAAATTATTCTCGATATTGCAAAAATAATTCGCGTGATCAAAACTGCAGAGAGAATTCACGAAACCAAAAGTATTGCTGCCGAGTGAGAGATAACAGAAACGATTCGCAAAACCGATATTATAAAAACGAATCGCGTAACCGACAATATCGTGACGATTCGCGCGACCGAAAATATCGCGACAACTATTGCAACAACTATCGCGACAATTCACCCGATAATTATCGCAACAACTATCGCGACAACTCGTGTGATAATGGCAATTCGCGCGATAATTATAACAATCCACCTAATAACCGAAACAGCTCGCGACGAGACGATTCTCGAGATCGCAATTATCAAAATGATCGAAACGGTCGGGATTATCCGTGCGATCGAACCAACTCACGAGAAGAACAAAACACCAGTAACACCGGAAACTCGCGAAAATCAGATTATCAATCAAGTATCGACACATCACAGATCGAACAGATAGTTCAACGACTACTTCAAAAGAAAGAGTGACGCAACAATGGGTGACGCAAGTGCCGAAAAATCTAAACAAATTCTCCCTAAACAGACAACGTAATCACAAGAAGAAACAAACCAATTACCGAAAAAGACAGAATCAAAACAAATAACGGAGAGTGTACCCACAAAAATTGATTCAAATATTCACAACGAAACACTGCAAACTGAAACATCAGAAAACGAAGTTGAACTCATAAAAATACCTACATGGAAACAGACCAGGCAAATATTAAAAGGAAAACGCAGAATCAAACTACAATGGAAACCGATCGAAAAATGTCTAGCGGACTCATCTGAAGACGAAGATAGAGAAATAAACGAACCACGCAAACGAATTAGGAAACGAGAAGATAAAACGATTATGGAATATAAAAATAAAGAAAAATCTGAAAGTCCAACGAGGCCGCAAAAAGCAAAAAGCCCAATGAGGTTACAAAAAATAGAAAGCTTATCGCAGCATAGCAAAAGCGAGATTCGCGAAGAAGTCAGCCCTGACGGGGCAACCGGCTACTTATACGGTGACAAAAGCGAATATAACGACGGAAACAGAGTGGAAAGCAACCTAAGTGAAAATTCCGGCAACTTATACGGTGAAGCTGATGGTACTGTCATCGAAAATATCGATGGCGAACGCATAGAAACTCAAAAGCACGACAACTATCAGGCAACAAATAAGGAAAATGAAACGGAAAACAAAACAGAATCCGAAAACGTAAATTCCAACAAACAAGGATTCAAACCGTTGCCTACGAACATCGGAGAATCGTCTGGTGACGAAAATAATGGTAAACCACCCGTAAAACCAACCTTCAGATCACCTCCAACAATTATACAGGAAAAGGACTGCCCTCCGAAAGCCGCACAAATACTAGTGCAACTTGATAACTCACTGCCAACTCGCGACGAAAAAATATCAAATCGGAAAGCTCAGTACAACCATCACTACAACTGAATCCTGAACTGTCACGAGAACGTAATGCCGCGAAACTCAAGAATCAGCCAGTAAATAGGAATACAACAAACGAAACGCGATCACCACCAATAGCATTTGATTTGCGAGAATTCGTTCCACCATGGCATCGAGAAATAAGCGCATCGGAGAGAAATGAAAACAGCATACCACAGGAAGTACCACCGAACTTCCGATCACCACCGATTTCCAGAAACGCCCTAGAACTCGGAAATTTACCACCGCTTTTCAGCTGTGTTGAATATGTAACGAAATTCGAAATGGATGCACCACCATCACCTGTGCATCCCAAAATCAGGCTACCACCGATCAACGCAGAACGAACAAATGACTCCGAGCAACATCCAGTACAAACACCAGTGCAACCGAACTTTAGGTCACCGTGAATGCCCGAAAACATAAATATCATCGATTTGCGCACTGTACACTGCTCTTCATGAATGCCTGGTTTTTCTTATTTTTTATCTTCCTGGATATCTTACTCTAATGTCTTCATGGGGTCGAAGATACCAAGGAAGATATCCAGGAAGACCTCCCGGAAGCCATTCGGGAAGACATCTGGGAAGACATCCGAGAAGACATCCGGAAGACGCAAAGAAATCCAGGCATTCATGAATAGCAGTGTACAATCATCAGTGCCGCCGAACTTCAGGTCACCAATTCATTGTCATGTGAAAATTGATGGATTGAAAGCTAACAATTATCTACCAATGACACTCATACCACGCAAAAAAGACACTACCAGAAACAATCACCAATCTTCTATCGAAACTAACAGCAAATCGCAGAACATCGCCTGGAAGCATATAATATGCATTATGGCCTTAAACAACCATACCGATCATTGACAAAAAAAAACAAAAATAGGAAAATATTCATTAGCGTTTAACCTAAAACTAAATATAAGGTAAATTAATTCCTACACTTCAATACAACTAGCACTATCCACACTAAAAAAATTGCAAAAAAAACCTAATAAAACAGATATACAGAAAATTGAAAAAATCAGAATGTAGACAAAAACCAAGCCACCAAGATACATAATAGAACCAAATGAACCGCAAATTCTTTTTCGGACTACCAGACCATTTGACAAACTACAGTAATAGGGTTATACTTCTCACAAACAAATCACAACTAAACAAATACACTCAAAACCCATATACTTATTCACACGTACATTTAAGCTACATTTACTCCGATACAATCGCGCATCCATCAATATATTTGATTATTAAATTTACTTCGTAAATAGAAACATGAGGAAAACGGAAGTTAAGAAAGAGGATAAGATCGAGACAATGACAATCTAACAAAAAAAAAAACAGATGTTTATATACAATGTCTGAGACATGCTCTGCGACACGCGTATTTTAATGCAACAAAGAAAAAACTAAAGCCAGTAACTTTTTATTTACACTAAAAAAAAAAACAAAATCGCATGGGAACAATCATATCCCAATATCAATCAATATCATTTTGATTTATTTCATTTTTTTTCTCTCTTCACTTTCTCAACTAAGCCATTGTCTACCTTTTTGGCCTATATTTATATGCTATGCTTTTTATACCATCAATATTCGTATTAATTATTTTACCTATTTCAGAAACAACTTCCATCTTCTACCCACAAAACCACTCCAAAATAATATACTCAACCCACTAACTACCACTAATCAGAACTTAGAATGTTACAGGTAATACAAAATTCAAAATTTATAACCGAGATACCAGACACAGGAACAGTAGAGAAGCAAAACGAAAATAGACAATGGACCACTATGAAAACTACGAGAATTACAACAAAAACGGAACACATACGTAAAGAAAAATTTTGGAAAACCAATAATTGGACTTCACCAACGAATAAAACAGGACCACATTTTTATTTATTTTTTATATTTTAACACCACATACCCATCCAACTTAACCAAACTGCTCCCACTAATATGAACAAATAACAGTTTTCTTAGATTGTCGCAGATCAGCATAGAAACAACATTAATCACTATAAGCTAACGAGAGTGTACCAACAAACGAAACAAACCAAGGGAAAATCCAAACAACAATCAGGACATCAACAATCAACAATCACCAACCAACTACCAACAAAATTAATTTAAAAAAAACACACACAGAAAACATAACACATCTACACAATAAATTTAAATATTTAAAAAACAAAAACCCCCAAAACTTTTAATTTATATAGTCACACTTAATTATAATCACACTTAACAACAATTATTAAATGTAAATTTTGTTTAAACATTCGATGCGGGGGCATCGTTTTCTCTGGGGAGTTTAACGGCTCCAGCCTCTTTCACATCGGTATCATTTATTTTCTTCGCAGCGGTATTATTTTTCCGCTGCGTTTTAATACGCAGAAGCCCTCCCGGGTTATCTGCATCCGGCCGCACGGCTTAGAGCCGTGAGAAGGCCCTTATCGTGAGCGTCGCGACTGTCCGTCGCGACTTTGTTATGGGGTCCGAGGCCCTCAGCTTCGCATCTCCGAGCATCAGTTCAGCTCCGGCTCTCGTCCAGTGCGGTACACTCTCCCAAACAATCAGCGCTACAACTAATAAAGTCATACATATATATTGTAACGTGGCAAAATTTTGCCCGTTACTTAGGACTCGGATCAACTCGCTCATCGACTCACAAGGCGATTCTGTAGGGCCAGTATGGTAGAAGCGAATTATTTTAAATTTTATTTGATTAAAATATTTCATGTATCCCGCGTCTGGGATGAGAGAGCGTGCCGAGGAGAGACATTCGTCATCGAGGGAACAGCGAAGAGTCGCCGCTGGACAATACCTCGCTGTGCCAGGGACTCTCGTCCCAAGGAATCCCGGAAGATCGAGTCGTCTACCTCTGCTGGCTGAGTCGCTGGAAAGGCGATCTGTGGCATCAACCGCCCACAATACGGTGCAACGTCAACATCCCGTCGGAAGTGCAGCTGCCGGAGTCCCGAGCTGCATAATTATTAATATCATCGGCGTCTCGTTCCAGTGGGGATTGAGTACCACTGGGAGACGGAATCACCTGTGTCTCCCGTGCGGCTATCAGCGTTACGCTGTCGCGGGAGAGCGTTGCCGAAATCCCGAAAAGGGCCGAAGATTAACGAATGTAAGATCACGCGATTAGGCAGGGGTAGAGACGCGTTAACGAGAGCGATCGCGGATCGATACTCGGGGCACTTCCCGTTGAGTCGTCGGGCGA
>JAPYZD010001923.1:0-18027 GCA_030522725.1 Ichneumoninae sp. B BG-2022a
TGGGGGGCTTCTCCGCTTTGCGGAAGAGGCCGAACCCCCGCCCCAACCTTAATGGTTTGCGAGTGCCCCGTATGGGGCCCGAGTACAATGGTCCAGCAGCACTGCGTGCTCGCTTTCGCACCAACAACAACAACAACAACAACAACAACAACATCCACAAAAACCAACATTTTTTATCCACAAAAATCAATATTTTTTATCCACAATAATCAACATTTTTTTTTATTCTTGTTAATTTCCCATTTTTTAAAAAACTCCAAACCGTATTTGTAACTAAACTGGCTTTGTACGAACACTGCTCGTGTAGCCTGAGATCTCGATATCATTAATCGTGCGATATGTGTCAGCAGGATATGCGTCAGCGCTATACATTTTTTTTTTTTTTTTCATAACGAACACAAAACAAAAAAGTTGCCTCGTCGTCGATGACACGAATGGAAGATAAAACCGAATTTAATGGGCGAAGGTTGAAAATTTGGTCATTGAACGAGAACCGCGCACGAAATTTAACATTCTGCGTGTTTGGAGCTCGGGACTTTTGTGGGGAGGAGGGAGAGCCGGAATGATAAAAAATAACGGGACAGGAACAAATTAAACGCACGATGAGTTCCGACGGTAACAAATATCAATCAGCTCGCGTGTTATAACAATCCACCCGAAAGCTCACCCTCGAAACTTTATGCGGTGTGACGCTGGTGCATATGCCAGACGCAGATATTGAAATCGTGTTGGGTTGGCTTGTGGGTGGTTTCCGTAGCGTGCGAAAGCGCGGTGAACACTCCCGATCGCGTTGACGATGTGGCGAGGAGAGAGTCACCTGGTCGAAGCAATATCGTGAATTACGAGTCCCCCGTGGGACATTCCTCGGCGATAGGTTCTACCGGCAACATGCCCCGGATCCCCCGTGAGCGAGCAGGTAAACACAGATATATGCATCGTCTGGTGTTTCCCTCTGTGTGCGTAACAGGGAGTAGAGTTCCGTGACAGAGAGTGCCCCGAGTTCAGGCGATTCGTAGCCGAGAGGGAGGCAAAACGAACCATTTTTACCCACCAGGCGAAGGACATAAAAAAGGTCCAGTGGACCATGATAACGAATTGCCACAAACCGGCTTCCATTCTGACTCGCGGTAAGGGCAGTTAGAAAATGAAAGAAACGAAAGTACAAATTCTACCGATCGCAAAAATAAACTAGAGTACGGCCGTGATGCAACTGGTAAATAATAAGAAATTAAGATTTTATGAGGGAATGACAAGAAACGCCCAAAATTTTAGCGTTAGGCAAGTCACTAGGAAAAAAGAGGTGGGAAGGAAAGCTTACGATTTTATAGGGATAAAACTGTTTTAATAAGCAACCAGCGAATATAAGGAAAGTGTGGAGTCGTAAAAAATTTAAAAAGAAGTTAAACGAAGTTCTTCTCTTCAAGCGAAAAATATTAAAGAGTGCATTTTTATAATTATTTTAATGGATTATCGCCTCTTAGAAAAATTAAATGTTATGTACAATTTCTATGTTTATGGGATTTAGTATGAAAGTTAGCTTAGGGAATTGGAGATCTCGAACAAGCTCTAAAGGGCTTAAGCGACCAGCTCAAGGGGATCGTATTTATGAACTATTTTAAATCAAATAAGCTATATGTTGGTACATATTATTTTTGTAAAAAGAAAAAAACAAAGCAATGTATACACTTGAGCAGTCACTATAAATATTATTTATTATTATAAATAGGTCGAAATGTAGTGGAATTTAATTATGGAAAAGCGGGTCAAGATGGACCGTTAAAAAATGTTCGAATGTAGGACTAGGTTCCATTTTGCCCCGCTTTCCCCCCCTACTCGGGTGTCAATACGCGAGATTTAAGTCTACACTGAATTGACCTGTGAAATGGTCAGTCTCGGTGCTGCAATGTAAAATCCTATAGATATTCGATAGTACGGTAAAGCGGCACGGCTTCTCGAGCTTTTTCGAAACTAAGCATGAGCAATCAATTAGGGGGTCTCACGAAAGGGGTTGGTCGCAATTAGCGAACTAGCTTGTAATCACTATCGCGAGGTTGAGGGGGTAACGTAAGATGCGGTTGGAAAGAAGAGAGGATGGAAGTCGGGGGGGTGTAAAGTTTCCATAAACTACGTTGCGAGATACGAATCAGATAACGCATACGGCAGGCGGCGATGGCAGTAATCTCAGCACCAAGCAGCTCACCACTGTATGTAGTATATAAGAACAATAAAAAAAACACGTCTGTGCTCTACTACTCATGCCTAGCATAGGAACAACACAACGATATTAGATTAGTACTAATCGCCCAGTAGTTTACATACTAAAACTTGTTTTTTTTTAATCGAGTCTAACTTTATAAAGCAACACCAAAGCAGCATTAAACACTTTCAGCTAATCCATCCAACGTACCGAGTACATAATAAATCGAGTAAAAAAATATCAATTTAATTAAAAACAAGAAAACAACAATTTTTTCCCGGTCATTAGAGAAAGAAAAAAAAAGACAAGAGATTTAAAAAAAACACACACACACACGTAGCCTTTTGTGCTTGGTCTCTCGGCCCGCTGGGCCGACTCAGTGTAAATAACCTTCAATTTCAGGTCCTCCCGTCGAGGTGGGCGTCACCATGTACGTCTTGAGTATCAGCTCGCTATCAGAAGTCAAAATGGTACTACTTAGGTCTCTTATCAGTCTCACACTACCGCTGATTATCTTCATATTTTTTTATACACATATCGTTAATACAATATAATACATATTTATCATACATATTTACGTTATGAAACAAATTAAACGCCTCTATTTATCAATCCGATTTGATTATGACACCAGCTCTTTTATATATTCTTCTGCCAAGTTTAAACCCTGTCTACCAGAAACACCCCAATCACCCCCTTGGTACCATCCGTCCCCCTTTCTCTCTTTCTCTCTCTCTCTCTCTCTCTCTCTCTCTCTCTCTCTCTCTCTCTTTCCATTTTCTGTATCTATATTCAAGCAACTAATAATTTAGAACTCCGTTAATAATAATCTTTATTATCGCTATAACGACACACTCACATTCACACTTCGCTCCCGATAAATTAATCATTTTTTAAACATTTTAAATTTGTTCCTTTTTTACTATGCGAAAAATAATACATGTGAGAGATACGTGCGCGATACCCGATGCGTTAAGCATCTATCATCGTGCTATCGCAAAAAAAATGAGGAAACGGCTGCCCAGAGTCCTGTCAGAAGCATAAAATGTCGAATTACTCTGTAACCATAAACTATACGCAGCCCCGTGTAACTCGTTGTTGCTAAGTCACCCACACATCTATACGCGCAGAGCGCCTCTTGTCAATCTGTGCGATTAATCATCCGTCGATTTATGATGCGTCGCGAAACGAAAAATATTCGTGTTGCTCGCGCTGCGTTCGCCGTTTCACGGTCTGCAATGGAAAGGGTTTCGGCTATTCCCGGGGTTAATTACTCGGACGCTTTGCAGGGGACAGTGACGGGTTGAGATGGACATAGGGAGTAGGGGAGGGGGGGGGGAGAGGAGGAAGGATCAGGGTGTTTTCACGGATGGACGTTCGGAAAGGGAACATTCGTCACTGGGACAGACCGGATGTGGCTATCGGTGACCCCCGATAGGGGAATCTCCGCGTCCGATGCCACCGCATCAACCCTCACCAATACATCGGTCGAATAGGCCTGCCAGAGCCGAAAACCGAGTGTCCGTATGTGAAATTAGTTCCGTCGCTTCGTGACCGCGCCAAATGTAATTTCCCGGAAACTCGATAACGACATCGATCTTAACTCGATACCGGGTTCGAGATCCATCCGGAGCGGGTCGTAACGTCATCCCACACTGTTTGCTTTCGATATTCAGATTCGCTGTTGAACAGGTAAACCTGTTTGTGTTTACCTAAAACTTCGGATACGCGATCAATTTAGACATCCCGAATTACGGGCAACTATGGTGAGATTCAAAATTTTCGATTGAACATCGACTATGGACTTTGTGACATTTTACCTAAAATCGCCTCAAGACGTGAACGTATCTCTCACGTGAAACTTTTAACAAATTACCGAAAGCTTACGCGATAAAAATTATCCGCGTGATTCGTTACTCTCACAGCAGACACTGTTAGGATAATTCGAAAAAAGTAAATTTTGTATAACATTTTTTTTAACGTTGTCACGGTTGAATATGAAAATTATTATTATTTGTTAATTTTCCTTATTTCAAGAAACTAAAGAAGAAAATTCGGACACAAATAATTTTAACACGAGCAGACCCACAGAATACATTTACTGCTAGTATACTAATATACTATACGATTGTCGGATCTAAGTGATCAATCCATTGAATCATCGATCCATTATTAATTATCAAATGTTAGCCGAAATAGCGTAATAACTGACTTATTAAAATCGTAACTGTCATCGCAACAATATACGTGTTTCTCCGAAGCCCCCCCCGTGCCCCCCCCCCCCCCCCCCCTATACGAGACCATCCCCCGCACATCTATATCACACCGAACCGTTCTTCGAGAGTTATATATTTCTTGTTATATTATATTCATATGTATACTATTTTTCTGTTCTTTGTGGTGCGTCCTTAGAGCGTTAGAGGGTGTGTCGTTTAGCCACCGGCATGCTGTTTAATTAACAACAACAAAAAACGATATTATGTATACAGGCATATATACAACTTAATCACACTTTTGTATCACTATGTAAATCACACTTTAATCGTTAAGGCATATTCGAGTGTCACATGAACATTTTCTTTATATATATATACCTAATTGCAAAATGGTCGATCTCGAGGAAAAACCAAAACAATGCAGCAATTTTGTTAGTATTTTTTTTTTTTAGATTTCCAAATGAAAGGAAAAGACATTCTAATTTTGTTGCTTTCTCATAGGGGAAGCATTTTAGAATACGTATCTGACGTGTAGCATTGCACTACGTTATTCGATTCGCCACTCGAAATTTACATTAAATATATATTTATACATATATGCATATGGATAATACATACGTCTATGTATGTGTATATAAACGTGATATATACATAGGTGTACGCTGCGAGGGTTGCGACGGATAATAAACGTGAAATTTTACGGAAATGTTTACGTAACCAGTTCAACAACTTTGTCAAGGTCTAGTGAAAACATGCGGATTATTTATTTATTTATTTTTGCACTTTTTTTATAGTCGGTAAAACGTAATGCGCTCGATAAGAGTCGAAATACTTGTTGGCTCAAAAGGTTCACCCTCGCAACGTACAGGTGTACCATTGGCCATCCCATTAGAGACGCTAGAGCTGCTATGCTGCGGCTGCCGAGATGAGCTGCCCGCTGCGCCAGCACTGATAATCATCCCCAAACCCTTGACACGAAACACACTCAAACTCTTGCGCATACACGAGAAGCTACACTGCAAAAACGGAAGACAAGAAAAAAAATAAAAAAAACAAAATACCAATACCATATTTTTAAATCCCATTATATCTTTGATGTCTCCATTAACAATGACAATTCAACGTTAAAAGCGACTGACCACCGCACAGTCGTGCGAGTAATCGTTTATGTCCCAGCCCCCTGCCCTGTCTCAAACCTCCGGTGTCAAAGATCGCGCGGTGACAGTCACAGTGATGACGAAAAAAAAAGTTATCGATTTTCTTACGACGAATCGTAAAAAATGATAAGGAAATTTATGAACAATGAAATGATTGTAATTGGTATACAGCGACGGCCTCGAGTGTGTGAAAGTGGGGGTGATGGACTATGGAGGTAAATTTGTAACCGACCGAAATAAATGCCCACCATGTGTTTATCGGTGCGAAAGTAACGAGAAATTGAATTGGAAAACGTGAGAACAAAAATGTAACCACAGCATGAGAGGCCTCGTGGATCCGTCGAGCTCTCACGAGAGCGGCGACCCCCAAAAATTAACCGAACTATTAGCAACTAAGTGTGCAACTCGAAAAGTGCTCTTTCGAGTATACGAGAGAACAAATTGAAATCTAATGTGGATTCTTCTAGTCTGAACGAAAAGAGGAAAACAAAAAAATGCAACGAAGGAAAGATGCAACGAGTCCTGTTGATTTGGTTCCGTGCAGGGTGCGAGCTCTTCTACGACGTGTACTACTACATACTGCTACCATACCTATGCCCGTCGGTGGTCGACTCCGGTTGATACCGAACTCGCTGTCCACCGAGAAAATACACCGCTCTGTCCTGTACGATCGGTGACCGTCAGTCGGCAAAACAGAACGCGTTACCCGCGCGCGAGATGATTCGGCCTCCCCGAGGGATCGAGCGGAGGGATTTGTGCGAAGGTTCGCCAACTGGTGATGTCCGGATTCGCCCGGAAGGATACGTCTTCCGGAACGTCCATCGGGGAGTCCAAATCCAATCTTGCACGTCGTTCGAAGATTTATCGTTTTCCCTTCGCGTATCGAGAGTTCCTGCGAAAAACACGAAAAAACGCATTCGCAGCGCGGCGAAGAGAAAACTTGCGATTATCCGGGTGAAGGATGCAATCTCGTAATCCCCCCCGTCGAATATCAATGATACATCCTCGACGTACAGGACGGAACCCACGAGGGAAGCCGACAGTATAACCGGAGGAACCACGAGAAAAATAAAACGCCAAACAAAATTTGAAAAAAGCGACGTACCTAACGATATGAGGGGATAAAAGGGTGTTAAAGGAGATACAATCAGAACAACAAAGGGGCTTGGCATTTTTGTTGATTGCAGGTCCGCCCGTGGAGGTCGGTGTCACCATGTATGTCCTCAGCATCAGCTCCGTGTCCGAAGTGATGATGGTACAGTTGCCTAATCCTCTTTACCATAAAAACTCTACTTTCTCATCTATCATCTCTGTCACTTTCACTCGTCATTCCGTCTTTTCACCGATCACCGTTTCAAAAGTTATATCCGCCTCTGAAATCCTCCGCGTCCAGCTCAACCTCGTTCTTTCTCCAATTCAGATTCCATCATCAGGTATTATTTTCTTAACAACCTACCGTACATATGTATCATCCTTATACCTCGGGGTTCCGATTTATCTCGATTAACCCGTGTCCCATCTTTTCATTTGTTTATTTTATATCCGACTTTCGCTATTTTGCTATTCCACGTTCTCACTTCTTTCCGTACGCCGCATCGTCGAACACAAAAAGTTCCTCCAATCAACCGACACATTCCTTCGCGTTTCACCCTCGGATTCACTGGACCACTCACTTTCCTCTCCAGTTTCCTTCGCGGAGCAGCAATCACTCTTTTTCTTAGCCCAAGAAGCAACAACGATCGACGATTATTGTGCGCTGCGAGTTCGATCGAAAATGAAATTAATAAAAGTACCAAATCTTATCAAAGATCGATACGACAATTCGCTGATAGGATTGTAAGCTAGGCCGAAAAAAAACATGTTGGTTTCATGCAAAGTAGCCCATAATAACGAAACGATTATTGCAAGAGCAGGGCAAGCGGGGCAAAATGGCACAGCGGGGCAAAACGGGATAATGAGACAAAAGGCAATTTTTCAATAACTTTTGGATGACGGCGAAGGTAATCCGTGGCGCAAAATGCAGTTAAAAATGCGGATGTATCGTTGGGACAAAATGGGGCATCCAAAAATGATTGGAAAACTGAGTTTTTATCTCACTGTCCCGTTTTGTCCCACTGTCCCATTTTGCCCCGCTCTCCCCTATGTCCGGTGTTCGAGGGTCAATGTTGATCTCGGTACCAAAATGATAGACAAGTCAGATAAAAATAGTATCGATAATTGTGCGGCAAAGTCCCATCGGCTGTGATCGACATTTAATCCGAAGCGTCGGCAATGACGCCATCCGGGGAGGGCCCGCGTGACAAATCCGACATGTTCCGAGTGACAAGTACGCCCCGAAACATTTTCGCCGGAAATCCTTCGGGTATAACATCTCTCGCAGATACTCGTCCTCGGTGAGATACGCGATCCGATTTCACGAGGGAAGCGGCGCGTTTATCGATGTAAGTGTCCCCCTTATCCGGGAAACGAATGAATCCGACGGGAATTCATCTGGGTTCCGTCTCGCTCTCGCTCTCCGTCTCTTTTACCGAGGAAGCATATCTAACGGCCCTTTGCCCTTATTCCTCTTCGCCCCCTTTTTCCTCTTCTCTCCGCAGTCGCGAGAACTGCGGGCCGGTTTCTTTCGGATGCTTCCCAAGACGGACGTAAAGCGGAGACTATCGATGCCGTTCAGCCACCCCTTCGATCATTTTCTTTTCTTCACTTGCCCGCTTTCCATTTTCTCTTAGTCGCTCCTCTTCGGCCATAAGGGCAAAGCGCACATAGGACTCCAACCCCGAAACTCGTTTCTCGCGGTACGACGTAACGACCCTCGTTTCCTGAACCACTTTACTCCCGTCATAACCGAACGCTGCGCTCTCTCTCGCTGAAATCCGCAGATCACCGTCATATCGCCGCGATAAATTTCTCCGTTTCCTATTACTCTCTCCGGAGCCACCCTATGGCGCTGCGGCCCGTTCTCGCGCAAATTTCCGGTCTCACTTTCGTCCCTCTTCTCTTCGCGATATCGTAAAACCCTCGCGACAAAAAAATCTCGAGCCCCTAATTAATTTACCGCTTAATAATTATGAGGAAGGGTTTCTGAATATCCACTGGAACTGCCCGAGTAGAAATTTTTGCGCGTTACATCGCGTCCTGATAAGGTCCTGAGCAGGCCTGATGAGGGTATGAGAAGGGCCTGATAAGGGTATGATACACTGAAAAAAAAATTTGCTTGCGGGATGCCAAAGAAAAAAAATTATTATTTCAATTCTACTTTCAATTCTTAGAATTCCATATGATATTGAGACAACGACAGCAAGATTGTCAAGGTGACGTGTTATCGTTTCAATCCCGTATGGAATTGTTAGAATTAAAAGTAGAATTGAAATAATAATTTTTTTATTTGGCAGCCCGCAATCAAATTTTACTTGAGTCAATGATATTTTTTTTCAAAACAAGGTGTTATGGTTCAAGCAAATCCGAATCGTAGGCCGATTTCCTCCTTCCTAGTTTTTGCGGCAAAAATTCGAGAAAGGTTTACAAGAAATAAAAGAAGGATTTCAATTCCTCCTTTTCCCGTCAATACAGCTGGGTTGTAAAGTATAACCGAATCAATGGCCCGATGGGAGCAAACAGAGAGCGTACGTTAAATTTCATTTTCGATAAGAACTCGCAAGTTGCAGGGAGAAAAACAACTTTCCAATACAGGTGAAATTTTCATCGTACCTCGAATCTCATTCCTCCTTCCCTTCTTCTCTATCCTCCCCTTGAAGAACCTTTGATCAATCGTCACTGAAGCGACTTTCGGAGGGATTCTTCAGTAACGGAACATACTCGTTTACAAGTGCTGTTATGTATATCGTGTCGTGTGTCGTCATCGTACTACGTATAAAAGATCTTTTTTTTTCCTCGATGAACTTCCGTTGTCGGGTGACGAGAGGGGTCACAATTTTATTCTGGATGGAGAAGATGCTTCCTGCAAGGAGCTCACGATAGATTATTTAATATTGATTCTACAAAAAATTTGCATCCATTTTTTCATCGAGTTTCATTAAACAAGAAAACTTTTGTCGAAGTCTCGAGAGCACCTGGCGAAATCGCCGGTTAAATTGCTTTCTTCGATCCAGAAACTATAATTGACCTCCTCGATAAACTCGACAATTAAAAAAAAAAAAAAAAGATCCGCATCGTCACGAATGTTGTGTATTGCGAATACTATGTATATCTACTATCTACTACATATATACTGTACGTTTGTCCGTGTATTGGCAGAACGAGATTATATAACACTGATGGCCGCCTATTATTCGTTACGACTAACAATACTGTTTTTTAGCTCGTCACGGCTGCTTCGTTGGCTGAACTGTTACAAGGGAACCTTGCTACGTTCCGCAGTCTTCGCAAGATACTATTATATATATTACATATATATATATATATATTATTCACTCATTAATGGTTGAATATTGATTATAATCGTTTGACAATTTTCGATGTTCCGTTGCATGGCCCAACCCGCGGAGCTCGAGCCGTTGACATCAGGGGGAGGGGGACAAACAACAAAATTTGTATTGCTGTTCCATGAAATGAAAATCAATTTGCTACGAATGAAATAATTTTTAAAAAATGATATGACATGCACAGTTAATTCGATCCAGCGGTCACGACACTTTTAGCCCGTTCTCAATTATGTTCACAATAATCGGGTACCAAGCTACGTCGACGGTACAGCAGGTGAATACCTGTGTCAGGATCTTCGTGACCCTTCATCCGCGAAATCGACAGACTTGGTGGGCGGGTTCTTGAGATCCAATCAATTATCGGGAATTAATGAGGTGCCATCCTAGTTAGCAGGTGTTGGAGCAATTCTACGTAACCTATCGACCTCCGCGGAGCCCTTTCATCTTGTCTTCTAAACACAGGCAATCCCTTCCTTGTTTCCGGTTGTTTGGAGTTCGGATCTCCGCGATGAACACAAGCGTGCGCAGGCCAACTTGTCTCTGTCTCCGTCTCTCTCTTTCTCTAATCAACGCGACACTCGATGGCATTTCGAAGTGCCCTTTGACACCGAATTTCCGTAGAATCGTCGTTGGTATCCCGAAACTTCGGTGAACCTGATTTCCAAGTGCAATTCGATACGGTCGACAATGCAAGTTCACAGCAGTTTCGTCTTTCAGATAGCTTCGCGACTAGCCGGAATGCCGAGAGCCTTGCCATTAGGCAGATACGGTACATGGGGAAAAATGGCACACGTCAAAATGTTCAGAAAAATTCAGAAACATTTAAAAACTCGGAAGGTCTGGGGTAAAATGGGAACGCGTTCGCAAACAGAGTCTAACATGAACCTGAATTTTTATCCGCTCCGTGCGAGAATTTTCCTTCAACCGGGAATGACTAGCGTCCGTGAAAAAAATTAATTACAGTTTTTGTTAACGAGCGATCCCGGGTCCGGTGTAGGGGAAGGAATAAATGTTATAAATTGTTCCATTCAGACCCGATCTAGTAAGATATCCTTTCTAAATCGATGAGACTTTTAACGCTTTCTGGAACCCCTCATCAGTGATATCGAATTACATCCGATTTCAATTGTTCCAGTAGCTTCGAATCTTGTGATCTCGCCAATTAACTGATTCACTGAGCGTACGTGCGGTCTATTAGGGGAGACCGGGAGGGGAGACCGGGCGGCTCAAACGCCGTTTGATACGCTGCACACCGTACAGTTTCGTCCCTTTCAACCCTTCACAATTGATCTCGGACTCAAGTGGGATAGACAGTGCAAGCATTCGTCTCCTATTAGCTAAGAGCTGTTGGCCGTCCCAAACCCAGCAGTGTACCAAGAGGATACAGAGAGAAGGTTGAGTAGTGCACGATTGGCTTGTACCGGAAATGTAAGTCGGGCCTCAGTTGACCCTGTCGACGAAGCCAAACCACTAATGGACCTTCCGTTAGCCCCAGATTTCCGATACCTCGCGACTCGAAGATTACACTCGCGAATCCAACCTTCCGTAAAAACTCGATAGCCGGCGAAGGGTTTTCGATTCTTCTCGCGGCCCCGGATAAATTAAACCCTCGAGGAACCTCGTTCGATGTTCGCCGGAGAAAATAAAAACAAATCCTTGCGAGAACAACTTTTTGTCGAGTACAAAAATATAACTGACGTCTCCAGCTCCGCAGGCCACGAAAAAGTATTATTATGTATACCTATGAATACATATATTCATTTTTCGTACATATATATTTTAGGCTAGTATAAAATTGTGTATTATTATTATTATATATTCCTGTAGAATTTGACTGACGATCCGGTTTGTACATTCAGCTTCGATACGCGATACGTTTTAGCGTTCTGACGTTTGAGGTATCCGTCGTTCTGAGGTCTGTCGTTGAGGAAATTCGCGAAAGTAAGAAAAGACTGTCCACTCGTCGCCATTATCCTTGGAACTTCAGATCGAGTCCCCGATCGGTGATAAGAAATTTAAAAATTCAAAAATTAACGATCTAGAAAAATTTGTGAATCGGTATATTTTTTTTATTTCTTATTTTTTACACTCGCGGTGCGTTCTTGTCCGAAACAGATGTCGGGTCGTTCAAGAATGAAATGTTGGTTCGAGGGCCGACCACGCCTAGGAGGGCTTCCAGAGATAATGTCGCGAGAGTCGGCCGTCCGAGCGATCTTCGCGAATCTCAGTTGTGCCGAGTTGAGTAAAGAAAAAAAAGGGAAAACAAGAGGGAAAGATTGAGAGAGGGAGAGAAGGGGGAAAGAGGCGCTCGAACTTTGTTAATAAAGATTCGAAGCTCCGCCACTGTCTTTCTCTCATCTCGTTCTCCCTCCCTCGGTCTCGTCCTCTTTCATTTTCCTTTATCCCTTGGTGGCTCGGTTCCGGGTGCTTCGCAGTCTTAATAACGCCCGAGCCCACGGGGCACGGTGACGAGATGAAAGTTTGGAACTGAATGTACGAGACTGGACCCCAGGTGTTGAGCCCTGTGCGGAAACCAAATCAAGTCGACACTGTCACCTGGGACGTGACTCGCGCGATTTACTCCACTCTACGTCCCCAACAATATCCTAGAAAAAAAAATACGAAAAAAACGTTTCTATTTCCGTCTGTCTACTTTTTCTCGACTGTCGTGCTCTGCACTTTCCCATTACATTCCCCAGACTCGTGTTCCATCAAAAACGTGTTCCGACTTTGTTTTTTTTTTCATTATTGTTATCCATAGGTCGGAGCGTTCGTTTCGCGAGTGCTGGACGCGAAACTTGATATTAGTGACTTTAGTTTTTAGCCAGGTGACAATCTTTATGAACCTACTCAATTCTGTTTAACGTTTTAATTTATCGGTAACAATTTATAGTTTAGTTCCATTTCATTTAATTTTTATAAATTAAAAAGGTCACAGAAATGGGTTTTTCGAGAGACACCATGAATTACGCACCAGTCGTATCAGAGATCGTCATAAATTACGCACGAAATTCCTACTATATAGGAACTCGTGTGCAACGAGAAATTTATTCACAACGGTTCCACAATTCCACATTACGCGGTTCGTTATCGGCGCTCGGGAACGCTCGCTTTAGCCATCGATAGCAATCGACAAAAGAATTAAAAAAAAAAAAAAAAAACAAAGTATGTCCTCCTCCCCCAATCCTCCCGAGGATCGCAAAGACTCGAAATTGACATGGACTCAAAAGGGTCGCGCACTCTCGACTATGCATTGAAAATTTTAAGTAAAAGAATTACGTAAATGAAAAAAAAATGAAAAAACGACAACGAGTCGACGCTAAAATTGTCAGTGTGTGTGCAGTGCGCTTCTGGTCACTGCAGCGTAATTATATTAAATAATATCTGTGTGTGTGTGCGCTTTATACCTGCGTTGTGTGTCTTCAGTATATATATATAATATATCGTCATCTAATATACATATACAAACACATACGAGTTATAACATTTCTCATGGACTATTTTACATTTATCGAGAGTCTCGAGTACGTCGAAGATTTTGAAGGGTCGCAGGGCTGGTTTTACCGACGATTCGCGAGAACGGATTTGCTGGACGGTATTTTTTTAGTACTTCATTGCCCAACGGTCCGATAACTCGCGAATCGCAGGAGCTTCACTCCTTAACCCGTCTCTACGATTCTGAGCAAATCCACACGTGTAGTCTCGATGCTTTTCCACAAACTTCATATAAACTGTACCATAGTATAATTCTTCAACACAAAAATAATCTAGTTCGTTTTTTAGAATTTTTTTGTCGTCTTTATTATTTTGAAAAAAAGAGCTTGCTTGAAACGCTTGTTTGACGCTTGTGCCTCACCTGCTGAGAATGTGTTTCGTCTTGTGCCTCACGCATCTGTTTGAAACGAAACTATATTGCAGCCACACACATGAAAAAAAATGTGTCTCCCGATCGATATTTGCGATGAGTAACAAAATATCAAATTTAAGGATTTGAAAGGAAGGTAAAATATAAAAAATATACAGAACATTATTTTTCTAAAAGCTCCGCTGGAGTGAAAAACTATTTTATGGATTACGTGCCAAAGCCATACAAATGGCCGTCGATCGGGTCGATCGCCGCATTCCAAAGATCTCCTTTTTTATCTCGGAGATTAAACACATGCAAATCGATATTTGCGATGAGTAACAATATCAAATTTAAGTATTTGAAAGCAAGGTAAAATATAAAAAATATACAGAACAGTATTTATCTAAAAGCTCCGCTGGAGTGAAAAACTATTTTATAGATAACGTGCCAAAGCTATACAGATGGCCGCCGATCGTGTCAATCGCCGCAATCTATAGATCTCCTTTTTTATCTCGGAGATTAAATAGATGTCAATCGATATTTGCGATGAGTACAGAAAAAAAATGTATTTGACAGCCACCGTTTATTAAGAATAAGTAAAATATTTATTTGATTTAAATAAAGTAAATAGTTACTTAAATGAAATAAATATTTATTTAAATCAAATAAATATTTTACTTAATCTTAATAAACGGTGGCCGTCAAATAATTTTTTTTCTGGGTGTAACAATATCAAATTTAAGTATTTGAAAGGAAGGTAAAATATAAAAAAATATACAGAACATTATTTATCTAAAAGCTCCGCTGGAGTGAAAAACTATTTTTATATGGATTACGTGCCGATCGTGTCGATCGCCGCAATCCATAGATCTCCTTTTTTATCTCGGAGATTAAATAGATGCGAATCGGGTTGCGGTCTTCGAATAAATTGGACCGCCGACGGTTCTCGTCCTTTGTCGTCGGTCGCCACGTCGAGCAGTGGAAATGAAGAAGAGCCTCTATTTCGACGGAGGACGTTGACGGAGGACGCCCGGGCATGGGTTAGGTCCGGACTTACCCGTCGCCGCGGAATCGGCAAAACGAAGGGTGAAGGGAGAGAAAGAGGCGCCGGGTAAGCGACCCACTACTGGAACCACATCGATTCTTCTTTTCCCTCGTTCTACGTCTTCGCGTCATTCGAATCCTCCGCCGCTGCCGCGTCTCCCACAGCCCTTACCGAACCACCCCCTTATCCCTCCTCCATCTTCTCATCCTTCGAACTTTTTTTCGCCGGTTGTCCATCCCACGGTTATTTCCTACGCACTTTTTACGTATTTACCGGGAACACGTGGACGGGGGACAAAGGAGGCCGCAAACACAGACACAGCTCGAAATTATGCGTGCCACAAGCTCTCAGAGTTCTCAGTACTATTCAGTACTATTCTATTCGTACAAAATGTGTTTTGTGTGCTAAGAAAAAATATCGTGAATTTTTGTAGGGACTATTTACAATCTATAGCCCAGCCACCATTAAATTATCCCCGTTTTGTTTATATTTCTTTCGATGAAATACGTATAATTTCAATGTGTTTCTATAAGTTGTAATTCTTCAAAAATGTGTTTTATGCGATAAAAGAAAAATATGGAGAATTTTTTTAAGGGACGATTTACCATCCATAGCCCAGCCTGCATTAAATTACCCTGCTTTGTTCAGATTTCCTTCAATGAAATACATTTAATTTCAATGTGTTTCTGTAAGTTGTCATTCTTCCAAAATGTGTTTTGTGTACTAAAAGAAAAAACATTGGCCATTTTTTTAAGGGACGATTTTCAATCCATAGCCCAGAGAGCAATAAATTATCCCCGCTTTTTAAATATATTTTCAATGAAATACGTTTAATTTCAATGTGTTTTTGTGCGTTGTCATTGTCGTAGGAATTCTGTACCAGTGGGACAAAACAACGCGCATTGGGTTGGCATAAGGGCTCCTCGTTCCCTCGCGTTCCCTCTCGAGAGGTACTAATGATGATTAACGAGTGTGCGGAACTTATCAGCCAGATGCTGAGGAAAATGAGTGGGCAAAGTTATCGGAACGAAGGAAAATGAGACGAAGGGGTGGGGGGGGATTTCGAAACCAACAGAAAATATCGTATAACCACTTGGATATTTCCGGTTAAATGCCAGGAGAGAAAAGTTCTGGCTGGCACGAGGAATAGAGAACGGGGGCTCGACACTGTTGGTGGCCGAGCTCGGAGGCAGTCAGGGAAATAGAAACACTCGGAAGCCATAAGGGAATGCGGAGAAATGGTTCTTGCGGAATCTCGCGATTGCTAGGAGGTTCTATATCGTCCTCGCCCAACTTTCCCAACCATTCTACGTGCTCCTCACTTTCGAGGCTTCGCTTCATGGACTGCTGAGTTATAACCCCCGGTTTCCATATCGTTTCGTCGCACCGGAAAAAAAATAAAAATAAAAATAACGAATACGAAGCTTCGCACTTCGATCCACCCTCCGCGCTTTTTATTCCACCCCATCTTCGTCCGTACCTACGCACTCTCTTCACAACCCGTCCCACGGAAACTCACCGAAGAATCCTCATAATATCCAGCGATGCACCCAGAAAAAAAATTTATTTGACGGCCAACGTTTATTAAGATTAACTAAAATATTTATTTAATTTACATACAAATTTATTGCATTTAAGTAACTATTTACTTACTTTAAATAAATATTTATTTAAATCAAATAAATATTTTACTTAATCTTAATAAACGGTGGCTGACAAAGAAATTTTTTTTCTGGGTGTGTGAACCGGTGAACAACCGCTCGAATAGCACGCTAGATGACTTCTTAATTAACCTCTGCGACCAACAGATTAAATCAATGACAATTTGTATATTATTTTTATCAAATAAATTATTTATTTATAAATGTAGGTATTATTTTTTTAAATTCAAGATAATAATCGCTCGAGCGAATTTACGCAAAAATCTAGTCTCTTTTTTATCTCGTAATTTTGAAAAATTATGTAAGGTCCCCACAGGCGTGCCATTCAACGCCCTAAAATCTCTACCTCTCCGGAGCTGTCATCCGAGCGACCTGACAGTTCTCGCGAAATGCGCGGCTCCGTTCGCCGCGGCGTTAAATCCACGGAATCGGACATTCATTGAAATTAATGAGCCATACGTTCTCATTTCTATAATTCTATGTACCAGACACCCCGTGACATCAATATTCAAAGAGTAAAAGCTGGTCGCGAGGCTCTTCGGGTGGCGCGGGCCACGCTTTAGCGATAACTTACCACCGCGAGTCCTGGCGCGGAGCACTCCTCGGCTGCACTGTGTCTATGGTATCTTTTGAGCTATATACATATATACATATATACACACGTACGATAATAAAGTCGCGGCGGCGGTGCTCGAGACCTGGCTGGCAGAGAAACCACCCCCACTCCTTTCATCCCTTTCTATATTTCCCCCTCTCTTTCCCCACGTCTCTCACTTTTGCAACCTCCACCTAGCAAGCTAGTTTCTGCGAGCCTCAAGAACGGGGAAATATGTGGCAGGGCCGCACTGCGCCTGGAGACTCGCCAAACGAGCCAACCGCGCCGGCAAACCGGATCATGCCCGGAGAGAAGAGAGATTGACGCAGAGAGCACCAGCATCCGAAACCGCGCCCGTACGAAACCCCCCGGGCTCCGTTGATTCACCCTCTTCCTACCCTCCTCGCCGTTTCCCCCCGTTCCCCGTCGTCCTGCCTCTCTCTCCACCGGCAGACTCCCGGGGACCGAGAGTTATCGCGCGGACACGGTTCAAACAAACGCCTCCGAGCCCCCGGCCCGGCTACGAGGACCCTCCAGTTGCTTCCTCGTCGACTGCTTATTTTTTTCTTCGTAGACCGTTTCTTTGTATTTTATTTTTAAACTATTTCTTCGTATCATTCCTCCACGCCAGCGACACGGGAACCGCTAATGACGTAAACGGGGCGAAGAAATGTGTAGAGCAATTCCGGACGATACGATTTTTTTTTAAACAGGGAGCTGTACACCGAGGAAAAAAATTGATTGGATTAAGGAGGGAGTCTCGCTACCCGCTGACTTCGCATAAGTTCGACAACAATAAGAGAAAATTGCAAGTACTTCTTGATGGCGTAAAAATCTGAAAAAAAAATCATGTATACTAAAGGTACT
>JAPYZD010001924.1:0-26168 GCA_030522725.1 Ichneumoninae sp. B BG-2022a
CGCTTTGTTCAAACTTTTAACCTTTAAGCAACTCTGTTTTGATGGACTCGAGTAATCCCCATGCAACTAAAAATCAAATAAGTAGACTATACAACGATGGTTGCAAGGGTTACAGAAAAACGACGCCAAAATAAAGGTTATCTACGAGTCTATAGCAAGTTACAATTTGAACATTGTGCATTAGTCTATTGAAGTCTGCCGATGGTCACCTCGGTTCCGTTAGGGTGACTTTTGTGTCCGCCACACACCAACCGCGCACCTATCGCTGTCGGTGATTTATCAACAATATTAGGTGAGAGCGGTGCAAAATGGCACAGCGGGGCAAAACGGGATTACGAGACAAAACGCAATTGTCCAATAACTTTTGGATGGCGGCGATGATGGTGGGTGGGGCAAAACGGGTTTGAAAATTCGGACGTATCGTTGGGATGAAATTGGGCACGCAAAAATTATTGGAAAATTGAGTTTTACCCTCACTGTCGGGTTTTACCCCGCTGTGCCATTTTGCCCCGGTCTCCCCTACGCTTCTTCTTGAACCGTAATATTGCTCGCTCGACTTTTGATTAATGACCGAATTTTTATGTCTTATTTTATAATGGCATTGTGTCCAGAAACGATTGAAAATTTAATTCAAGAACCAACGTGTCATGAAAATCATGGACAAGTTTTCAACGAGTCATGAAAATCATGAACAAGTGTCCAACGTGCCATGAAATATTTTTTATTTAACTCGGTGGGAAAATGACGGTTTTTCGCACGGCTTCGCGTGCAAAAACCTCCATTTTTTCGCACTCGTATCGAAATGTACTATTACGTCGGTAATATTTTCAACGTTTACGATCGACAATGTCGCTGGAACACTTCAAAAAGTAATATCTTGCTGTGTAGATATTGATAAGCAGATTCTTGATAAGCTTACGAAATTGTCCGGTCCATACCGATAAGTCGACTTAATTTTCAATGTTATACTATACTATATTTCGATATTATACTAGAACAATTTAAAAAGTATGTCGTTCTACATGGATACTGATAAGCCGACTTCCATCGATGGCCTGATTTTTGTGTACACAACAGATGGGCGACCTCCTTCAAATTTCCATTCTTTTTTTTATATGAAATTATCTGTGGAAAAAGATTGGAAATTTTATTCAAGAACGTTCTCAGGATTTTCGAGAACTCAATGACGATCGATGTTAAGCTATATGGAAGGTTTTCCAGGTGCCATGAAACATTTTTTATTTCGGTAATATTTTCAACGTTTACGATCGACAATGTTGCAGGAACAATTTAAAGAGTGTACCGTGCTGTGTGAATACTGATAAGATGATTCTTGATAAGCTAACGAAACTACGAAACTGTCCGTTCGAAGAAAGGATTTTTCTGCGCATGCGCCTCAGCGACGCCCGGCTCCTGTTGCCATAGGTTTAGTTCTAGACCAATCATACGAAAGCATCGTATCTCGCAGTGCAACCGCACCAGGAGAGTGCGTAAAAAAAACCTCTCCGGGTACTTTTCTCTTGTCTTTGCGATTGAAACCGCTGCTTAATGATTACTATTTCCTTATTGTTGGTTCGTTTCTACAGCGTTCTCAAAGTTTCCTTCATGACACAGATAATAATACAAAACACTTCCTCGTCGCAGAGACTCCGCGATCGTCCGAGGGAAAAAAACTATGAGGAAGCTATATGTTTATTTCATTGGTTTTTTTTTATCTTCCAGAAAACATGCATTCAAAACGCAAAAGCGATGCGTTTGTTTCATTAATGTTTTTTTTTGCATCTTCTGGAAAACGTTTACCTGAAACGCGACTCTGACACATCGATCTTATTTTCAAACCAGCAACAAAAAATTCTTCAATCTTTCTCTCATAAAATCTTCGACTATTTTCCAAAAGTTCACAAAAAAAAATAAATGAAAAGAAACTTCATTCACTTGGATTCGCATCTTTTTTTACAGAAGTCAAGAACGATCCGGCTATATTCGAATAACTAGAACAAAGTCGTGCGCGTAACAGGACACAATATAGTGGTTCGACCGGCGTATCGCACGTGGGAATATCGGCCGGCACGTGGCTTTCGCGGAAACGCGGCTTTCGCGTCGTTCTCGCGTTCCTCGAAGGTGGGCAAAATAAATAATTGATACGAAAAAAATTCGCTTACGGAGATCGGAAGTAACGTTTGTTTACATACGCGATCACGTAACGTTGTCCGTCGTCTTCGTTAAATTGTCGATACGGCCGGTACAGGAAAAAAAATGTATTAGTCACACGGCAATTAAGTTTCCGCTAATCACCGGATGGAATTTAACGCAAGCACACTTTGTTCCATACGAATATCTCGGCGAGTCTCGTGTTTCTAAAGAACAATAAACAAAAATAATAAAAAAGAATCTCTTATCGTGAATCTCAATTGCACTTGCGCAATGCCTTACAATTGAATCTAAACGATAACGATTATTTCGAACAATACCTTATTATTTTCGTAGCGATGACTCTGGCGAAACCCGCGGCACGCGATGTCGACTTTGCTCCTCGGTGCGAAACTTTAAGTGCAGAAATGTTCCTTGCGGCCGAAGACAGTTCAGGAGTCTCCTCGGTGTCGTTTTAAAAGATTTTTATAGCGACAACCACGGCGATGACTCCGTCCACGGGCAATATAAATGTCGCCCGGTGAAGCGAACCGGCAGCCGAAGTGGCAAAACTCTACCTCGTTCTTGCACCGTTAACCGGACCTCAGCCTCTATCTCATAATCGCTCGGTGTTAGTTTCACGAATTCCTTTGTTGCCTACGTACGACTCGCTCGGGGATAGAGACTTATCTCCGGAAGGATGAGAGTCGCACTCGTGTTACCCGCTGCTTCTTATTGTTCGTCCGAAATAATAATTTAAAAAAATTATTATAATGCATTCGATTGAAAAATATTTAAGTTTTTTTTCTTTAATTCTCGTGAATTTTATGTAGCGTTTTCGATGCCGCGGGTTGATGTCTCTCGACAAGAGCGAGCCTGCCGGCTGTTTCGGTGCTGATACAACCTTACACGATGCCGGACAACGCGTTACTGCCCGACCGGCTTTGCCGCTATAGCTCTCGGGCGACGACGACGTGCGAACGATTCGAAGGTCACGAGCGGATATAGCTGTCGGTGCTGGGGGAAGACACGCTGCGGCAGTGACAACGATAGGAAAGTGAGACGTCCTCTTCGACGTCGTCGATTCCGAAGGAGACTCGGCGCCTCGATGCGATCATCGATGCCGAGCATTTGCGTCGCCCTGCCTTTCTTCTTGTTTCCTTGTGGTTTTAGGCCAGCGGTCGAGCGCCAGGTCGTCCTGTCTCTGTGTCGGAAAAATTAGATGCGCTTACGTACCTTTTCGGTCTGTGACTCGGCCGGGGGATTTCAGTTTCCGACTGGAGTTCCCACCTGCAGACCTCGAGGCGATTTTATCCGAGGGGTTTTCCCGACGAATTCGTCACATCGAAATAACGATGTGAATTTATCATTTTTTGTTTCTCTCGACAGCCCATTTGCAACCCTTTGCAGCTATATAACTTAAAGGAAAAACCTCGATCTCTGGTTTTTCTGATAATTCACATATTGCGGATCAGTTGCGAAGCGACTTGTGCGCGAAAAATGACGGTGTTCTTTTTTATTTAGGCCAGCAGGCTTCTTGTATGGACTAGGGAATTTAGAAAGCCGAAATTTAGATCTCCAGAGATTTACCGGAAATACGTCACCTTTACTTTGATATTCTTATTTTTCGGCCGGAAGTGATGTCGCACCGAAAATACGTCACTTCCGGTTTAAAAATTTCATTTTTTGACCTGAAGTGACGTCGCGCGAAAATATCCCACTTCCGGTATGAAAATCTGATTTTTCGACCGGAAGTGACGTCATAACAGAAATACGTCACTTCCGATATGAAAATCCCATTTTGGACCGAAATTGACATTACACTGGAAATGCGTCACTTCGGGTCCAGATATCATTTTTCGACCGGAAGTGACCTTTAGTTTGATATTCTCATTTTTCGGCCGGAAGTGATGTCTCACCGAAAATACCCCACTTCCGGTATGAAAATCTGATTTTTTGGCCGGAAGTGACGTCACATCAGAAATACCGGTATGAAAATCCCATATTGGACCGAAACTGTCAGTTCCGGTATGAAAATCCCATATTGGACCGAAACTGACATTACACTGGAAATGCGTCACTTCGGGTCCAGATATCATTTTTCGACCGGAAGTGACATATTTCAGTGTGACGTCACTTCCGCGAAATCAATGTTCATAATATCTGTAATGTGGTTTATTTTTTTCGCTCACTTTCTCTCACTCCCGCGCTCGAAAATGCTCACCTAATCTCACTTTTGGTTGGGAATGTATGGCTGATACATCCTCGACCAGTTCTCCTCGACATCTCCGCGATAATCGGCGGACTTTGAAATTTCGGACCTTAGTTACAGTTTTGACCACAAACAGAGTTGTCAACCCGGCCTATAGGATGCCTGGCGTAAATATTCCTCACGTCTCCTTTTTTGGTTTTCCGCACTATCGCGCATGATGATCGATGGATCTTGAAATCCCGAATCTCGGTCGCAGTTCTGATCATCGAGTGTCGCCAAGCCGGATTTCTTAATGCTGGCATAAATATTTTGAGGGCCTCTTTAAAAAGTTGATGTATCCGTTTTCCGTTTTTCCGCACTATCGCCCAGTAACCAATTACACACATCAGTCATCAGTCGTCAGTCTTCTCACGATAACACGACCTCGACATCACACGTGCCCATAATTTTCCGTGCCGTCGCCCACTCTCGATCAGCTGCTGGGAACAGGAAGCAGGCGAACGGTCGAAGGGCTAAGGTTTGCAAAATAGGGGTTCTACTTTCGTATAAAAATAATAAATATAAGAAGATAAAACCGGGTTCGATAATGCAGTGAATTATTTAAAAAATCACGTGATTTTTTTTCTTTTCTTGTATTTTCCTGTGCGCCTGCGTTCGTAATAATTCATACATGATATGAAAAGTGTGTACATTTTTTTTTATTTTTTAATGATTTTTGCCCGTTCCATTTATTCGTTACGAAAACAATGCGTAATGCCAAGTTCATTGCGAACGGAAATTCGAATGAAAATTGCCACAGACGCACTTACGGTTGGAAAACTATATTAAATAAATATGAATCTCGCGTACAATAATCGATTGTGTTTCTGTATATAAACTAAACATAACAAAACCGAAGCTTCAATTTATAATAAATACGAGCAACATCCAATGCAAACATTCGTACCGGCGATTAATAAATGATGGAATAAATTATTGCTTCGTACGAATAATCTCTAATCACGAAGCTCTTGACTTAATGAAATTATTTTTCATCTCGTTATGACTAGCTGCACGTCTCTCATGATGCTTCTTAGTAACAAACATAACCATTTCTATCCACTAAACGCGGTGTCGACGCGACTGTAATTGATTGATCGAAAAGGCACGGTGAACTTATTACGTAAGTTTTAAGCAATTACGATGTAAAATGTTTATAAAAAGTAGACTAATTCGTTTCCCCTCTTTTTTTTCAGTACGAGTTTCCAGCAAATCTGCTTGGAACAACAAATCTGTCGTTCGGCTACGTAACATAGCTAAGTATATGATGCAGAGCTTAATTCTCAATATACAAAACCTCGGGAATTACACATACATAAGTCCCTCGGATACTCCGTTCAATGAACATCCATTCCATTAGCTATTATTTTTTTTTTGTTAAAAAATATAACCACCGGTACTGTTTCGCATACCGTCGAAGCGCCTGCGAATTCATCGCACTCAAAAACTTTAGCGTGCTATACGAGATGCGTGGAACGTTTTCAGCGCGAGGTATGTCGGTACTAGCTTTATCCGCGGTTCCTATACTTTTGCGAGGCAGTAGCTTTGACGGGAGTCAATTCGGAGCGATACGATACACAACCGAATTTACTCACCACTATTTTTTTTTTTTTTTACGATGAAATGTAATCATCGAAAGTCTATCACCCTTTACTCGTGGAAATTAAATGGAAGAAAAGTTTCGGGATTTTCAATTTTAAAAATTTAACATCATCATGCGAGACATTTTTAATTTTTAAAAATAGTTCGCGTTTAACGTCGCATCAGCTGCTATGGTTATTCGCGACGGGAGCTACTTTTTTTTCCTTTAGTGAGAACTTTGGGAGTTACTCAGTGTGAGTAAACGTTAAGGACGCATTACACGTACAGTCCCAAACAAAGGTTTAATACGATCAATATTTCAGTACTTCGCGAGATGCGAAAAATCTTAAATAAAAATCGGGCGTATTAATTATGTCAAAACCTTTGATTTTGCATATTAATAATACGAAAAAGTTGCTTTTTCGACATTTTTTTTAGACATTTTTTAATAACTTCTTGACATTATCATTATGCAAAATTAATGTCCTTGACACTTTTGATACAGTTGATTTTTGAAAGATTTTTATGCTATTAGTGAGTGTCCAAATTCTCTCTGAATCTCACTTTTGGTTGGGAACGTACGAGTGATACGTCTTTAACTATACTTTTCGGGTGTCGGTAACAGTCTGTCTTCTAGGTTTGCTTCACGCCGCCGGGGCTACGTCACGTCAATTGCCACTGTAAACATTGGACGTCCACTGACATGTATCGAATATCGCACGACAGACGCCACGAACATCGTTGCGTCACAATAATTTTTCCACGAGCAAGACAACGGCAGCAGGATTCGAAGCCGAGGCCTCCCGATACTTTGTTTTCGACGCCGATATTTTGTTTTCGAGGCTGATACTTTGTTTTCAAGACTCAAGCCACGAGACCGGAAAAGTGATCGGTCATGCGAGAAATTGTTTCGTCAAAATGTTTGCTCTATCGGCTTAATTTATATTGAAAGCATCCCCAACTTTTCTTCCAACATCCAATTACTTCGCAGCAGCATGCGACGACTGCTTAGCATTCGTAGCGTCGCTTGAGACGCAGTTTCTGGAGATAGACCGTTACGTGCAGGTGAAATATCACCGTCAGTAGCAAATCGCCTTTCGTATTCTCTCCGAAACTGTCAACATTTCGGACAAAAGCAAATTAGCCTACGAAAACATAATTTTCTTTTGTCGAAAATATTAACGACGAAGAAAATATGGAAGGCAATTTGAAAGAAAAAAAAGTGAGAAAGTGGGTGGGAGTTTGTCTCGCATCGCCTTAAGTCAACCTGCAGGCCGAACGATTATCTGTCTCCGGCGTCCAAGCTCGCGTTCGCGGTTTCCCCGGTTTCGACGCATACGCCTGTTCCGGTACAGCTCCGAGTGACGGAGGGTCGAAGACTGCTTCGGGGAATAGAGATGGAATGTTTGCATTTCATACCGGATGCGTCATTTTTTTCTGAGATCCACCAGCTCCACCTCAGCCGTTGGAGAAAGCTTGCAGTGCATTGCTTTCTGCAATAAAATAAAATAATTAATACATTTATTAAATCATTATAAAAAAAACTAAAGCATGGCAATTTCTCGCAAATATTGTGTGTATTATTTTATTTAATTTACCGTGTACAGTGGTGGTTCGGTCGGATGTGGATGGAATCCATTTTGCCTGCAGCTCGCGATAAAGTTCAAGCCGTATTCCGGCGTCAGCATAAAGAATCCCGTTCTGCAAACAATACGCTCGCGTGAACGAAGCGAACGTGTGTGCCGTTGAGAAAATTACTCAACGACGCGTTACATTAATCTTATTCTTACTCGTCGTATTTTGGAGCGCACACAATCGCTATAGCTTCGGACATCATGAGTTGATAAGCGCAGTGAGTGTGAAGGTCCACGCTGGATAAAAACGCAGTTTGCGTTGGATGAGTCTGTAAACGAAAAAAAAAAATATATCATCTTCGCCATAATCATTACGCACAACCGGTACAGGACAGACATTCAAATTTCTGCAGTTTTCTCTCATCGTAATTACTACTTTGAAAATAATAAAAATTCAAGGCGAATCTAGTGACAAATATTAAATAAGAATTTATAACACTCGGTGTGAAAATGGCGGTTTTTCGCACGCTTCGCGAAATTTCACACCTTGTGAAATAAAATTTTTTTCGATACTCGTGCGAAAAACGTTTTCTGAACTCGTGTGATTGCAACACTCGCCTTTGGCTCGTGCTGCAAACTCACACTCGTCAGAAAAAGTTTTTTCGCACTCGTATCGAAATGTACTCTCGTATCGAAATGTACTATTATATATCAATGAGATATTACGAAAAAGAGTATCAACAGATATAAAATAAACTCCGAACCGTACGGAACACGTACATGTATCCATCCCAAAGTAATGAGACTATGTTGATCCTGATAGTCGAAGATATCTTCCTCGTTGTGTGTCGCGCAGGAATCGGGTGAGCCAGTTTGCTGGGGTATCAGCAAATGAGTTACCAGTAACTTGTCGCGCTCCAGTTTACCGGCCAGAACGCCGCACGTTTCCTTGTTGTTCGTTGTATTTTTTAAAGCGAGCTGGAGAAAATCGCGCATTATTCGACTTGGTAGAATAACGTCGCGCAACGCGAGCTTGTCGTGCATCATCGGTGCCGGTTTCGTTGAACGATCTATCGACGGTGTTCTTCTGTGGAAGCACATTATTTTCATCGATACAATTCATTGTATTGCATGGTGAATAAAATATGAAATTTATCGCCACAGGACGACACTCACTTGTCGGCTGCAGTTGCAATCGCTAAAGGATCGAACTCCGCAGCGATGCTCGGTAGCAGTGGAGGTGCCGATGGCTTCGGAATCTTGGCCTCGTCGCCGCCCACGATTGACACACTCATCGGCATTTTCAAAGCTTTCGCGGCAGCTAATGCTGCCAATTTGTTTTTTCTATCCTCTTCTTCTTTCAGCCTAGTTTAATCGATTTATTCGTTTAGCAAGTTTCTTTTTTTTCATAATTGTTTTCTCTGACATGAATGGCAGACAGAAAATAATGTAATGAAAAGCTTAATGAAGAGTTTAATGAATGGCTTGTGTAACTAGTAGTTTAATTAATAATTTAATTTAATAGACGGTAGACAATCTATACTGTTATAGAAATTTTGCAGTCAAATATGAATGGATATTTGCGACTTAATGAAAAAGACCTTGCAAAAAAGATCCACAGCTTTGGGCGTGTTGATAGTTTAGACCAGTCAATAAAAAACTAAATCAAAGTTTCAGCAGCAAAAATTTGTTAGAAGTTACACCCTGCAGACGCAATCGCGGGCAGTCTACTATAAGATACCTTTGCCTCCTCTCCTGTTCCAGCCTTTCCCTCTCTGCCTTTTCCCTTTCCTTAGCCCCTGCCAAGTATCTCGCTGTTTCAGCTTTGTATTGCTCCAGCAATTTAACCTTGAGAGCCTCGGCTTTCGGCAGTACTTCTCTCAGCGTTTCCTGATTCAGCGCCTTCTCCTTTAGAGGCACAGTGTTGTACTGCGGATGCTCGCGTATTTTTTCCAGAAATATTCTACAATAAAATGAAAATAATTCAATGTTTATACAAAGTACGTTCCGTAAAGAAAAAAAAAGAAAAATCTACAAAACTATCCCCGTACGTCATAAATTTATGATAAAGGATATAAGCGTTCTCCAGGCTGCCCTCCTTCATGTATACGTTAGCCATCCTGATCATTTCTATACCGGACCTATAATACCTGCAAAAAATGTCAGCAATTAAATTAAAAAAAAAAAAAATACACCTTCCTCTTAAAACTTGGGACATAAAAAAAAGTACCTTCGAATCGGGTTATTGTGATTTATCTCCACGACTGTGCCGTAATTGGACAGCGACTTTAAACGAATCTCCGGATCGACCATACCCATTTCCTTATTCGATCCATATTTTGCGATCGCAGGATTGCCTTTATCCCTGTCCTTATCCATCGTCGAGCCTTTACGTCGATCTCTTTCGGATGTTTTTTTCTTGACAAGAATAAAAATCACCTCTTAAAAAAACTTGCAAAACTTTTTGCTTTTATCGCGATCTCGTTCTCATGTTCGTTATTGGCGGATAGCGAACTGCATTGCTGTATTAAACGTCGTCCGTGCAAGGTGTTTTGTCTCCTGTCATGTAATTCAATGTTATTTGATAACCTCGTATAGTTTGTGAGCAAAGCAATGAGTGACGAGTGTGTAATTTTGCTTACCCTCGACTCTAACGTAATCGATGTTTATCGCGATGTTCCGACGGTTCGCCAATGCGTAACTCGCGCGCAGCCAATGACAGATCTGGAATTCCGTCGCGTCGATTCATTGGCTACCGGGAAATGGATACCGTCGCGTGATTGGTTGCTCGCAGTCACACTGTAGGCAACTTACGCACTGCGCGACGGTAGCGCAATTCGATGGTTCGTTTTGTTTACGATCCGGCGAGATAATCGAGCATTTTAATCCGGCTGTCAGTTATCTTTTAGAATGCATGTTTGTCGGTCGTTCGTTTTATAATGGAAGAAATTGGCGATAAAAAACAAAATGATTTGGAGGACGAGGAATCTGTGTCGCCGCCGAAACAGCCGAAGATCGATTCGTTTGAACGCAAGTGTTACTCCGTTTTGCGCATTTATTTTGATATTGATTACTTTTTTATGTATATTTTGATTTAGATTCATTTTTTTTACAGAAGCATTTGGCGATTTAAAGAATTCGGATTTCTTCACGAAAGACTTGCCGGAAAGCAGTAAACCTGGTCCATCGAAAGTCAAAAGTACTTTTGCCGGTCTTCTCGTTAATCCTAAACAGGTAATCCTCTTTTATCTTCCTGTTTTCAAGACGAGCCTGTGGACTGTAATTATTTCGCTTTGCGTTCGAAAATTAATTTATCACAATGCAATTGTTACTAATTTTTTTTTTTTTTTTTGTTAAACTGACACGCATAAAAAAAATTTGAGTATGCGTATAAACTTAATTGCTGGCAATCGGTAGGAATTCAGAATTACAACTTGGATAGAATGGTAATTTGTTGCTAACATCGATGAATTATTTTTCAGAAAGGTAATCCTCTACTCAAATATATAAGAAACGTCGCATGGGAGTATACGGAAATTGTGCCTGATTATGTTATGAGCCCATCGGTGTGCGCGCTCTTTCTATCGCTGCGATATCATCAGCTCAATCCCGACTACATTCACGATCGCTTGAAGTTGTTGGGCAATGCGTACACTTTGAGGGTTCTGCTTGTCCAGGTAAAATTTTTTTTGCATTATTGCTCTTAACACAAAAAAGGTAAAATAATTCGACGACTCATTGTTACAACGTTTCCAGATAGATGTGGGCGAGCCTCATCACTCCCTGAAACATCTCACAAGAATTTGCATCCTCGCAGATCTGACGCTGATGCTTGCATGGAGCACAGAGGATGCCGCGAAAATTGTCGAGACTTATAAAATCTTTGAAAACAAGCCTCCTGACATGATAATGGAACGGGGAGACTCCGATCCCCATCAGAAAGTAATTCTTATTCTTCAGTTTTTTTTTTTTTGTGTGCAACATTTTTTTTTGCGTTTTTAATGAAAACGCTCAGAATGTTCCAAAACTCAAGATATTCAAAGTTTCATGAAAAAATTTCATGAAACTTTGGATATGGGTCCCAAGTTGTTTTATTTGTACGCGAAATTGTCTTGAAACGCGAAATTGAAATTTAACAAAAATTATTTTCATTCAACGTTCATAATCCACGATAATATATATATATTTTTTCTCCTAGATCATGAATGCACTGACGACTGTGAGATCAGTGAATAAAACCGATGCCATGACGCTCATGTCAACTTTCGGAACGATTTCGGGACTGTTGAAAGCAACCCCCAACGCACTGTCCCTCTGTCCGGGATTTGGAATGCAAAAGGCCCAGCGACTTCACAAAGCCCTGCATGAATCATTTTTACGAGTCACCGATCCTAGTCCCAGTAAAAAATAATATATTTGTTATATTTATACAATCAATCATGTGAATAAATTTCATACGTTTTTTAAAATAAATTAAATCTTGAATCTTGGTGAATCTCGATCTCCAAATTTTCATTTGTTTTGTATTTATTATTATTACTGTACTTATAAAAAAATCTCTATTATTATAGCGTATTTATTGAATATTAAAATGCATTTCGTCGCGCTTAGGGATTTTGATCGTGCGGTAAGCGGTCGACAGATCGCGCGGTAAGTTGATGGAAAAAACGGCGAGGGCCGAAGTTGAGTTTTTTCTGCATGATAACCGAAAATGGCGGACGAGGATGTAAACGGCGATTCCGACGAAGTGCAGCACGAGAAATCACAGAAAAAAGCTGCCAAGTATGACAGCGGTGCGGCGGATTTGGAAAAAGTGACGGACTATGCTGAAGAAAAAGAAATAACATCCTCGGACGGTTTCTCAAGTGTAAGTCAATTTTTTCCTGGACGCACGTGGACTTGTCAAATTTACAGTTTTTTCGTGTTCCGTCGTGCAAATTCGTCGAAGCTCGAGCGTCGACCAACCGTACATCGTTTCCTGGAGCATTTTTTGTTGACATAAATTGGTCCCAATATATCTTGAGCAATAACATCTATTCTGTTCGACATAACCTCAAAAAAATCTCCAATTTTTTTTTCAATCTTATCCCGCAGTTCGTTAGACAACTTACATTTTTCTTAAACGTCATTGAATCTAGCAATTCACTTAACATTATTCGACGGTATACTTGGCGGTAATTATTATTTATCTGTACCCGCATAACTTCAGTAATCGTGCTTATAACCTTTAAAACAATGTTCATTCAGTGTACAATTGACGGTTACCGTTTTATGAGCCTAGACCTATTGGTGTGACATGAAATTTCAGCTTTAACAACTCTCTATCAATGCTCGGCTTTGGGAAGAAAAAATAAAAATTGTTCCCTTGCAGAATTTTATTGTCCAAGTAAATTTTCCTCAGCGAAGTTTGGCACTAAACTTCAACGTTACAACTTGACAAAATTTAGTCTCATGCAGATATATCTTCAGGATCGTAACATATTTTGCATTACTTTGGTAATCCCCGAGTATTTTTTAGTCCCAGTACAATTAGCTACTTAGTTAGTTTTTGTTGTTGGTAATTTCTGTAACACGGTTTAATGTTACAGGCGCTGAGTATAATCGGTGATCGTCGTAACAAGGAAGCCGCGGAGAAGAAGGCAAAGGAAAAGGAACTTCTCAAAGTTTCGATCAAGAAAGAAGATGTGGATCTCATTGTAAGGCAGCTTTCTCATTCGTCGCGAGTCGGTGTTTCAATGCGTTTTTACTTGCAGATGAAGGAGATGGAAATAAACAGAAACCTCGCGGAAAGAACGCTCAGGGAACACAGAGGCGACGTTGTACAAGCGCTCATTACTCTGACTAATTGAACGAACCAAGTAGGTCGATATATCGATCGAACACCTCATACGAATCCAAATCTCATTGTAAACTTTCAAAGCAATTGAAACTTAGACATGTAAGATCGAGATGTGCATATTTATCAATAATAGATCATTATTCCTAAACGGTAATCGTTGTTGACCTCACCCTGGTGCGTTTTAACGCACGATTTGCTATCGTTGCGTGAACTTTGATTCTCGATCATCGAGGATGTTGGAGTGCGTGGCGCAATGGCGAATAATCCAGAAAGCAGGCGCGATGAAAAGAGTTCCTTCTTTATATAGAAAAACATAGTACAACAATGAATTTACGGAAAAGCAACTCAGTTTACGCCAATAAATCAACGGGTATATTGATACGCAGTTTTTGTGAAGACAAATTTGTAATTTTCGTTTATGAAATCATTGTTTCATTGTATCATAGTTTATGAAAAAAAGCTGAGCTACGAAGTTAACTAAACGAAGCAAAATCGTAAAACGTATTTCACCAGACAAAATATGCTGTGACTTGTCAAGATCGGACCAAAATTACAAATTTTACTTCATAAAAACGTGAGCCAGTGCTCAGCAATTGGTGAGCGACAAATGGCTCGTCAATTTTGAGTACTCTTCGACGGATCGCGGGTAAGTCATAGCGGTCTCGGCTATGTTTGGCTCCCGAGAATCGACTCGACAGTCGGCCATCCAGCAGCCAAAATTCGGTCCAAATTTACCGCAGGGCGGTTCGCGAAGTAAGGCAACTGCGGACCGATGAAGTAATCCGTTTGGCAACTGTAAAGCATCGTTTGCTATTAAAGATTGTGAGCTTTTTTTATTTTGAAGTGTTTTACTTTTGGTGTTTTTTAGTATTTAAAAATATAGAAATAAAAAAATAAAAATATAGAACTTTTAAAATGAACTTTTAATCGAACTTACCGTCACTTCAGCGATCGCACATCGCGACTAACAATAATTCGTGCTCTTCGAAAAAAATGCACCACTGTAATTTTTTTTTATTAAAAAAATACGGGACGATAATATGAGGGATATTGAAAATCATTCTTTTTGTTTTTCAAGATTATGTAATGAAAATGTAATTTATTTGATGTGGTGCAATGACTTAAAATAAATGGAAAAATGAACGTTTGTATGAGCTGGGATCGATGAGCAGCACTCTGCACCAGCAACTACCACTACTTAACGCGTTCGTTACGAAAGAGCTTCGAGATTTTCTTCTCTTTTTTTTTAAATGCAACATACAATGGAAGTTTACCAGACCGCGGTGCAGTGGTAGCCCTTGACACAAACGTACTGATTCGTTTTTTTATGATGAGGTAACACTTGTCTTACTTGTACTTATTTTATCAAATTATCCAGTCATGCGCTCATATATTCTTGCTGCAGTTTAAACCTCTTTTGTTTCTGAATCAATGCTCACAAAACTGTCATTCGGTTAATATTAGCCTTTTAGGAAAAATGTCCGATGTTACAAATTCAATTACGGTTTAAATTGTCCGACAGTCCCAAAATCGGTTTAAGTGTTTTCTTTTAATTACTTTTGTTTTCTCTTTGCGATGCTAAATCGGTCGAACGAAAATCAATACTTCGATGCCAGACAAGGCGTTTCACGGATCGCGTCGGGCTTTAGAATTTTTTTTTCTTTATCATGCTATGGCCCAGAGGGAGGTCGTGTACAAAAAGGTGGAAAAATCCTATCTAAACGACTCGCAGTCGAGAGGTCCTAACAAAATCCCCCGAGACTCGTCGGTATTCTAATTATGACGATGATACGTAGGTTACCTAATTGGTATTTAATTTGTATTATCACATTGTGTAATCAAAGCTTCGTCGATCGCGCTTGAACGCCGATCTGGCATCGGATACGAGATATTTAATTTTACGCGCAAAACAGAAAAGATGAAATAACAAGGAAAAAAAATTATTGTTTTCTTCCCAAAATTCACATTTTTGTTGTTGTTGTTTCTTACAAAATAGTAGATATGTACAGTGAAAAGCTTAATAATTGTTCGGATCTGATATTTGGGACCGGTCGGGCAATGGTCGTTCTCTCTTAATTAATAACTTCACTGGCTACAGGATCGTTAGAAGGTGATTTTGTTCTTTTTTTAAGTTTCCGGAGGGATAAATCGATTGGGGGTCGGAGGGCGGGCTCGGGATCAGAGAAACAGTTGCAATAATTACATTGGACTTATCACAGAACATGTATGGCATTAATCTTCGTCATCATTAATGTAAATGGTAGGTATTATAAACGTTTAAATCGTTCGGTAAAACTAGGTCGGAGGATCGGGAAGCCAGTACAGTACCTAAACGACAGATTATTTTTGTTTGTTTTGTTTGTTACTTGCTGTTTGCCTTCTTGGTTGCCCATAATTCAGTTCATTCACCACACAATTTTCTTGTTTTCTTTTCTTTTCATTTTTTTTTTTGCTTTCTTCGCGCCTCAATAATTAGTTACACAGAAACGATTAATATTTTTTTTTCATACTATAATTGACTAACGTTTATTTATACAATTTATTTAATTTTTTTTCTTCATCAATCATCAAATTCATCGAATCATTTAAACTCCCCCTCCCGCTAACAATGCATCGTAGATTTCGCGAATGCCGAACCTCGTAACATTTTCAATGCATGTCTGTCCTTCGCATAGAAGTACGATGGACGTTTTTTTCGTTAAAAAAAAAATCAAAAAAATCTTTTCGTTTGTATAATCAACATAAAAAAGAATTCTTGTTTTAGTTTTTTTTCGATAAATTATGGACAACCCTTAAATTTTATAATTACAATAATAATTCGAAAATATCTATCACTTTCATCGCGAACCATCTCTAGGCGATAGTCGACAGAAATAAAAACGGAAAAGAGAAAACAAACTGTGCCGCGGCCCGCGGTGCGAGAAGGACTGGGGGGGGGGGAGAGGAGAAGGGCGAGGTGTCTAGACATGGATTTTTTTTGTATCTGCAGGCAAAAAAATATACAATAATGCAGGTAAAAGTAGTCGGGCATGTGGGGTAGTGGGGGCACAGATTGTGTAGCATTTCTGTTGTTGTTTTCTTTTGTTTTTTATCATAATCAATAGTAATAGTCGTATCATCGTATTTTAAGAAGAAAAGAGATCATAAAAAACACTAACTAGAATCATCATTCTTCATTCCCCGTTTTTGTCTGGAAGAGTTGTTTGACGCTCGATTTGTATTACAATTAAAAAATCACTATCCGTTAATAAACAAAGTATCTAGACCCCCCCCTCTGGGATATAACGGCCACAGTTTTTTTTTTTATAATTATTTTTTCCTCGAGAACATTTTCGTCGGGGTCGCGTCGCGCTCGGAGGGGGCCGGTTTGATCCGTCGACAAAAAGGAACAAAGTATTTATTTATCATTGTCGTGCGGGGGGAGGGGGGAGGGCGGCGCCTTATCACAACTGTCCGTGTGTCGTTATCCAACATGGCGAGCCTCCGATCGACTTGGTCCTTGTTCTTCGATTACACGCTCGACTCGTTTGTTTTCCTTCGACTCGTTCCCGCTTTCCTCCTCGACGAGCCGGCAAAGTCTTTTTGATGAAAAAAAAACACGACGAAAAACAAAACAATTATCTGGTTTTTTTTTTGTTGTCGCGTCCGACCTTCGCGGGACAGTACAGCGCGGCGATGCTCCTCCTCGGACGAGCGAACGAGTCTATTTAAACGGCAACATCCTACGAAGAGTATAAGTGCTTAGACGAAGAGTAGACTCGGCGATCGTGGGTGGGTGTGTTTGTCAAAGGTGGGCGCGATCGAGGTGGGTTTTTTTTCCTTCCTTCACGTACACCTCTCTTCATCATCCTTCTTCATTCTTCACCTATTTATATATTTATATCGTATATGTCTCGTAGCATTCGTTGCACGGAGTCTGTATTTTTTTTGTTTTTCGTTTTACTTTTTCTTTTTCCTTTTTTTTATCCTCAAACACCACCAAACACTCCATTGAACACAAGAGTCTGGGCGTTACGGGGCGGCACCCTCGAAATAACCGACGAGAACTCGTTCATTCCCGGAGGCTCGAACCAAGAGACAATCGGCGATGACCGTCGGCGACGTACGTTTTTCTGGTCACCTTCGTCGGTAGTTTTTTTTTCTCTTTTTTTTGTTTTCTTTTCCTTTCCTTCAGCTCGCGAACCGGTGAACCAGAAAGTATTGGCGCACTAGGAAACATTTATTTTAGCACTAATCGATCTCACTGTACACGAAAGTTCAAGATGGATGTAGATGAGGTGGTGACGACGTCGTTGTCGTGCCCGGTGCAAGAGGTGACTGCTTTCAGCTCTGTTTAACGCGCTTGCGGGGTGGTCCGATCGGCGGTATCTGTTGCGTCGCTAACGCACGGAAAGCCTCCGCTATCAAGTGCGGATGGGAATTTACCATCGACTTGAAGCCTGCCGTGTCCATCACGTCCGTCGCGTGCCTGCAACATACGAGATCATCGATTGGTTAGTTAATCGTTGGTATGAATAAATACTTTTTTATGTTAGACATTTAAATTAGTTAATGATCGATATAAATAAATACTTTTTTATGCGAGATATTAAACGAAAATGTAATAATTTTGCATTACGTCGAAGGTTTATTTCATTATATAAACCTCCAACTTAATGCAAAATTATTACATTTTCGTTTAATTTCACTTTAAGCGTTTTTCGATATTAAATGTGAAAATGCTTAAAATTCAGAGTTTGAAGATTATCAAAATTTCATTTGATTTCACGCCGGTGATTATTACAATATAGAATAGAATAGAATAAAACAGTGTCGTTTATTCGCGTCGACATACGAGATTATCGACTGGTTAATTAAGTGTCAGTATACAATAATTTAATTTAAAAAAAAATTAAATATATCGAATAAACGCCTAGAGCTGAGTTGAACAAAATTTTTAATGATTTCTAATTGAATAAGATGGTTCGATATTGATGATACTCACGTATTAATGAAATCTATGGCTTGCGCCTTTAACTGGTCGGCGCTATGAAGATCGGCAAGTATCAAAATATCCGCTGCGTTCTCTATCGCAAGACTCGTGCAAAGTGCCTCCTCGCACATTACTTTGAGCCTCTCAAGGGCGTACTTGTCGGCCGCCGCGAGTAGGTCGTCCGCCATTTTCTCAAGATTTGCCGCTTTACCGGTGTAGATAAACCGTAACATCTCCCTCAGCACCTCGTGGTCCACGTCAGTTATGTCCACCCGATTCTGCTTCCGTTCCTCCATCTCGTGTTCGAACATTGCCGAGAATACGGGACTACGCGCTGCAAAAAAGAAAACCGGGTCGATTAACGTCAGGGCCTCGGTTAAATAACTCTCTGTCTCCTATCCCATAGCGAAGCGACGAAAGGAAAGGTGCTGCTGTGCTACATTCTTGGCACGTGCTTTCCAATTACACTCGGTAACAGGCAAATTTTTATTTAATTTTTTTCACCTCTATATATTTTTTCAGAATAAAAATAGGTAATTCCAATTAGAATTCTCCAACCATCGTGTTTTTATTCCACGATCGGGTAAAGATCTAGGCCGCGAGTCAATGCAGTGACAAATTTTACGGTAGAATACCGATTTTAGTGACGGATAAAAAAATATATTAAAAATCATCGCCGAACTATATTTTATTCATATCTTGGATACGTTTTAATGCCAATTAAGGTATGGGAACAAAATAACAAGAAATTCTATCGTTTGGAGTATCACTATCAATCGTGAACTTATTTGACGCAATTTGAATCATTATCTCAATTTCACTCGACGAGACATATTAATCTTTTTAAGGATTCCGAAAAAAAGGTGACTCCAACACGATATACGTATAATTGGGATATTTTGGCTCGTCAATAAAACGGTTCATTATAGAAAATTCGTTTAGACAATTATAGGTTTTAACCTGCTAACCGATTTGACTAACGAATAAAAAAAATGTATTGAAAATCATTACCATCGTTACGGTTTAATATTAATTAAGCATTGGCAACAAAAAATGACGGTTTCTACCATTTGGACCATAAAGAACAATTGTCAACTAATTTGATGCAATTTGAATCATTACCCCAATTTCACTCGCCGTAAAATATTCTTTTTTTAAGGATTCTAAAAAAGATATGACTCAGATACGAAATATGTATTTTTGGGTTATTTTCAATCGGCAATGAAGGGTTGTTTAATTATAGAAAAGTCGTTCGGGCAATATCGTTACCTGCTAAGACGGCCTTGTGCGCCTGGAACTCCCTACCGCAAACTGTAAGCGTGACATCGCTGAATTTTTGGCTTTCGAACAATAGTCCCAGATCGTCGGGTAGCCGGCACTCAGGAACTTTGAATTGTATCGTGTTGCTCTGCCCCGAGATATTGACACTGTCAGCAACGACGCTTACCTGGAAAACAAGTGGAGAAAATTGTTGTTTTAGCACCCGGCGAAACCGCTGGTTCGCATAGTAGTGAAACAATAGCAACAATAACATACAAAGGTATATACCTCACAGAATATCGTGAGTTTGTCGTCCGGGAGTAGCCCGTTCGCTTCGTCCAGAAGGAAGTCTCTTCTGATGAACTTCTTGAATCCCCAGTCCTTCCCCTGCACGAACCTGTAGGCTCGTTGGCTCTCTGTAAAAAAAACGATCCCATTTAGTTTTCATATACGAATGCATTTTTTCATATTTAAATAACTTTTTTCATATACGAATTTATTTTTCATATTTAAATAACTTTTTTCATATACGAATATATTTTTCATATTTAAATAACTTTTTTCATATACGAATATATTTTTCATATTTAAATAACTTTTTCCATATACGAATATATTTTTCATATTTAAATAAGTTTTTTCATATACGAATAAATTTGTCCACATACGAAAATATTTTTACATTTACGAATACATTTTTTCATATTCCAATGAATGCTTTTTTAGTGGCAATCGTTCCCATTATCCTCTTTAGGGTATCCATTCTCAATTTTACTTTGCGTAAGTTTTTCAAATAATATAAACATTTTTTTACCAACATTACTTAATCACGGCCTTTTTTTAAGACTGGCTGGACAATCGACAAACAGTGAGCAAGACCAAAAAAAAAAAGCTCTGAAACGCTGTTCAACGTATCATTAGGAGATGGATTTCTGACGAGCTTATTTGCATTCTTTCGTAACATATGTAACTGTCCAAGAAATTCGAAAAGTTGGTACAACAATTTGTTCCCAATATTCTTTTCACTACATTTATAAGAATTACATTTATTAGAATTATTGATAATTCTCCGAGTAAGAACAACTTATCAAAGTGTTAAGGCCCAATAGTGACAAAATTAAAGGAAATATTTGACATTGATGTCAGGGTTGAAAATTTGCAAAATTGTAAAGGCAAAGTTATCGGATGTTCGAGAGAATCGCCAAGTTGAATTCAGAACGAGTTCTGTATGCGTGAATATTTATTTGTGTACTGTGTGTCACAAGGAAAAGATTATGAAGCACGATTCGTCATAGAGGAAACTTTGTGAGCGACAAAAACGTACGAGGAAGTAATTTGCAATACTCATTTGTATAAGTACTGGCGTTGAGGAACAAACGGGATTGCAGAAACCCGACTTACCCATAGCTTTGGTTTCTTCCCTTTTGGCATTAAGAATAGAAAATTTGAACTTGGCTCTGACTTCGGATTTGTTGCAAGATACGAGAAGCAGGTACAGCGACAGATAGTCTTTGCTTTCTTCGTCGAGACCCTTCGGATTGACTCTCAGGCACCTGTAAAAAATTACATTGACAACGTTAGAATTGTTTGATCACATATTTTGCCGTTTAAATAATTTATAGCGCAACGAAAATCGGAAGAACGTATTTTTTTCTGCGCATAAGAAACACCCTAATCTGATAACTATTTGCACTAATTGTCTGCACAAAAAAAATGTTTGGACCGGAAGTGACCTTTTACCGGAAATACGTCATTTCGGCTCCGGAAAGCTGATTTTTCAACCAGAAGTGACCTCATAATGGAAATACGTCAACTCCGGTTTCAAAATCTAATTTTTCGACCTGAAGTGACGTTCGACCGGAAATACGTCATTTCCGGTCCGGAACGCTGACTTTTCAACTAGAAGTGACGTCATAGTGGAAATGCGTCACTTCCGGTTTCAAAATTTAATGTTTCGACCTAAGGTGACGTCTTACCGGAAACACGTAATTTCTGGTCCCTAAAACTGACTTTTTCGACCGGAAGTGACATCATAATGGAAATACGTTACTTCCTGTTTGAAAATCAATTTTTTCGACCGGAAGTGATGTCAGCGATGCAACGATCTAACGTTATCGAAATTTCAAGTATACTTTTCTCAACAATTGTCAGCAACACTAAATAATTTTGTTTTTATGTTTAAAAAATTAATTTAACCCGAAACTACTCACGACACCAAAAAGTGAATAGAGATCAAGTTTTTTGATCCAAACGTAGTTTGGAAAGTTGATTCTCGAAAAATATCTTCGTATTCAACACCGATTTTGGGACGAACGAGTTTACGAAATTTCTTAAGGCTCTTTAAAGTCCGATTTGAAATCGGAGTTGAAGAAAAACGTGAAAAAAAAATACACGTGCGCGCGAGAGATTGACGGATTTCCATTCGCGGACACAAAGTCCGGAGTGTCTCGCGTTGTTTTATGAACTCGCGTAACTAGCGAGTCCCGCCAGTTTTCAACGAGTTTGCCGTACGATCGCTCAACGAGATTTACCGACGAGACAATCAATTCGAATCCGTCATTCGCAGTTGCCGATGAAAATGTCAGGCGTCAATTGCGTACGGGAGTATCGTGGCGTGCTGGAAACTCTCACCGCGACGATACGTCAACTGCAACCGCTTCGATGAATTTGATTGGCCACGGGCGGAGACTATAATCGAACTCAGCGGTTTCTACGAGCACTCGTCGCCCACCTTAACGTCGCGATATCGAGTGTACCGAACACGCCGTCCGGTAATGGCACCGATGAATAGCCATTTTCAAAAAATACTCTCAAGGAACCAAACAATAAAAAAATATATATACATTTTTTTTATTGTTCATTTCGTTTTTAATTTATAAAAATTATTTAAACTTATTTGTAGAGACTCAAATAAAAACATCAGCACAAACGAATCAATTTAAGATTAAATAAAATGTCACGAATCTATGTTTGTAGATCCGCAGAAAACAGTGAAAGAAACAAAAAATTATATTCCATTTACTATGAAATGGCTTTGATGATTAGCCATTTTCAAAAAATCCTCTCAAGGAACCAATTAATTAGTTTCTTGATCGTTGATTTTTTTTATTTGTAAAAAATTATTTGAACTTATTTGTAGAGACTCAAATAAAAACATTAGCACAAACGAATCGATTTATGATTAAATAAAATGTCACGAATCTATATCTATATCTATCTATGTCTTTACAGATCCGGAGAAAACAGTGAAGGAAACAAAAGTTTGTATTCGATTTACGATTAAATGGACTTCATCTATCCTACGATACGCCATTGTGCTTTGCGAATTGTGTAAATCAATTAGCGAGGCGAAATGAAAAATGTGTTCTCTAAAACTCATTTACAGCAGCCAATCTAATTATTCTAGTGTTAAGGTCGATTAATAATACACAAGATAGATTAAAAATGTACAAGATAGATTAAAAGTGTACAAGATAGATTAAAAATGTACAAGGTACATTCAAAATGTACAAGATAGATTAAAAATGTACAAGATAGATTAATAATGTATAATGTAGAGCATGACTTGCCATTTGAGTTTGTCGTTGGCCCCAGCGGAGAACGTCGACGATTTGAGTACCTCACCCATTTCTTCTCGACAGAAGCTGAAGTTGTTTATCGTCCACATGTAGCTGAACTTGACCACCTTCACCTGTGCACACAAGACCTTCAAATGCGACACCACGTCAGAGTCTATCCCGTGGAAACTAATATAAACTATAACTTATCTACCTAAAATAACGGTAAAGGCAATGAGGGGGAAGAATAAAATACAAGATTAGAAACACGTGACCCTGCCCGTTGTTGATTCAATCATCGTCACGTCTCCCTGACATTAATTTGCCTTTCCGAGCGCTATTCTAAAAAAAATCGACGCGAACGAAACAAAAACTTACATTACAATAAAAAAGTAATAAAACGTTAAAAATTTTTTTTTATTTGAAAACATTATCCATTTAAATGTATCAATTGCGAAAGAGTGGCGCTGACTGGCCCTAAAAATTACATAAGAAAAACCTGTAAGAAAAGAATTTAATTAAAAATTTATTTTAAAGCATTTTCATTAAAAAATATTTTTATTTTAAAGCATTTTTATTACAAAATATTTTTATCTGAAAACATATTTATTTAAAATTATTTTTATCTGAAAACATATTGATTTTAAAATATTTTTATCTCAAAAAACAATAAAAAAATACTTATGTAATTGATGAAATTACGATAGATAGATTTACGTTGATTTTGCTTTATGTTTGTGTAAAAGAACAAACAACAAAAAATCAACCGCCAAAGAGTGAGAGTGAGCGAGATAAAAGATTGACGAGGAATTCCAGTGAATCGAGTGTACCCGTGGCTCGCGTGAAATCGATTTCACGGTCGAATGCTACGTACGTTAGAGCGTTTTACACGTGCGCGCGTGTGTGCTGGCGTCAGGGACGAGCGGCGTAATCACTCTCTTTGCGTAAGCGGCTCGAGCTGTCCGCGCATGCACGAGGCTTCGAAACGACGGAGTGAACGAGCACTTTGCGCGAGATAAGAGCGAGTGAGACAAAATCGCCGGAGTCGTAACGGTTAACATAACATTGTTCGATAACGATGAATAACATTCGATGACGCTTCGTTCTTGGTGGTTCCCAGTTCAGGAAGTACGCTCGTAAGTATTCGCCTCCCGATAATCCTTTACTCGTCGCCATTTGCCCGCAGCGTCGCATTTCCGATACAGCGAGAAAACCAATTTGCAATTCAATAATTTGTTTCATGCTCGATACAGATTTTTTATTTATTTTACGGTATTGAAAAATGTTTATTGTAATAACTTTTTGTAGATGAATTCTTGAACGTGTTTTTTAAAAGACTCCACAAACTTTTAAATTATTTATTTATTTATTTATTTATTTATTTATTTATTTATTTATTTATTTATTTATTAACTGGATCAACCCTTTTACAAAAGATAAAATATAGCCTGTTTATTTTAACAAATAAGTATTTTAGATAATAATAAAAAGAAATCGTCGCCAATTGCCCAAAACGCTGCATATCCGATACAGCGAGAAAGCTGATTGAAGATTTTTAAATAATTTATTTCATGTTCGACACAGATTTTTTAATTTATCTTGCGGCATTGAAAAACGTTTATTGTAATAACTGGTTGCAGATGAATTCTTGAACGTGTCTTCCACGAGACACAAGCAATTTTTTATTATAAAAAAAAATGAAAAATCGTCGAAATTGCTACATTTTCGGCAAGGAGCCGAATAAAAACATAATGTTACAATGTAACGATTCTTCAATATAAAATACCAAAGCTGGTCTCACAATTTGAAAGCGGCTCGAGCGTCGTAAATTCACAGTCGGACACTTCGCAAATATTATGTTGAAGGCCATAACTCTGAGTAGCTCTATTTTGAGTCGAAAATGAATGGAACATTGTTATCCAGAGTTTGCTTCAAAGTCAAAGTTTACACATCAGAAGTGACTTGGAAAAAAACAAGATATAATATGAAAGCTCTCCAACAGTAAGGTAACAAATTAATTCGATCGATTTATTTTCCATTGTTCAACGACGAGAAGAATTTTTTTTAACGACTAAAATTTTTTTTTCTCGCTCGGCAAGAAGTGACGATGGAATTTCATTGGCAGCGGTTTTTGCTTCGAGAACGAGACGGTCATTTGGCGACGGTGCGAGAAACGGAAGACCTTCGCGGTCGCTCGAGCGACCAGAGATCGATAACGATCGAGACGGTTTTAGCCAATACGAGAATATCGTGCGCTCGGCAAGGACGACTTTGAGCAGGATGACCGGGGTTCGGCGAGGACGAGAATCGAGCGAGACGGTGCGTGCGATAGGCGAAGAAATGTACGTTGGGGGAGGCGGAGGGGGGAGAGGACGAGGTCAAGCCCCTAGCAGTCAATGACCTCTGACGTCACCGCGACTCGGCCGACCTTGGCGAATGGAACCGAGCCCAGCGCCAAACCTATTTGTCCAGTTGGTTCTTGAAAGCGGCGATTAGAGTCACATGAGGCCAGAGACTGACGAGCGAGGTCTCCAAGTCTTTTCGTTCCAAAATAGCCTCAGTGACATTATCGCTGCGTCGTGCAAAAATCTTTTTTTTTTAAATTCATTTATTTTATTTTATTTTTTGTCATTTTTGAAGAATATTCTTTCCAAGGTTCTTTGAAGGTTGCGCGAACCGGTTTCGGCCGAAATAGAGGTGTAATATTTCGCTCGTCGTTTCGCGATGTGTCTGTAATTTTGGCAGAAGGTCTTTCTGTAGACGTAAGAAAACATTGCCATTATCGAAAATTTGCGGTAGTGAAGATTGCAGATTGTAGCAGTGAGTTTTCGATGGCATTTCTGAGATTTCAGAATGACATTGTTTTTTTTTTTTCGCGATCTTTCCCTAATTTTCGTTGAATGTCTCTAAGGTAAAGGTACCAATGATCGGACGGTTAAGAGCAGCCTAAGATTCCAGCAGTTATTAATTTATCAAGAACATTTTTTTTCTTGAAATAACCGAA
>JAPYZD010001925.1:0-33955 GCA_030522725.1 Ichneumoninae sp. B BG-2022a
CGTTCAAATAAATATTTTGTTGGTCGAACAAAATATTTTAATGACTCAAAAATATTTTGGTGGAATCACCCAATAAATTGTTGAACTAACCAATTTTTTTAGCTGTACCAACAAAATATTTAGTTGAACGGCCCTGCCCGAATCTTAGTTGATTCAACCGTATTTTTTTATCAGTGTAATAACAATCTGAAACGGATCGTCCCAGCGATCAAAATGTTCTGCAAAAATGTACCTTTCAACTCCTTGTGCTTGTTTGCACTAATATTTTGTATTGTGTTGACTAGCTGACGCAATCCGCACAGCCGAAAAATAACTTCTGCGCTCGCGAATCACATTTGGTTTAGGCGAATTGGTATTTTTGAAAACTCAGCCATGAGGTGATTGCATGGTCATAAGGTGATGTCTATAATGTTGCTCACTTCATATCCGATGCGTCCGATCATGCGCAGTGTTGCGCAGCCGCTTGTTACAATTGACCGGTGTTACTTTTGTCCCCGGTCTCCCTTACGCGTCGGGAGTCGGATGACTGTAACACCGGAGAGACTTACCTATAAGACGATAGGGAACTTTGGACCGGATGAGATAACGCCGTCAGGAGCTCGGGAGCTTCTTGGACCAGTGTCAAGGAGGAGGTGTAATTAACGCTAACGTATCTATCGGAGCGCCGATCGAACTGAGATTAAGGGTACAGGGCCTACCTCGATCTTCGGCCCGGAGCCCGTGGCCGGCTCCCTCTCCCGGAAACTGATACCCTGTATCAGAGCGTGTATCCTTTACCTTTGTAATCCTCGTTCGCCTCGACTATCTATTTATACGGGGTCGTGAGTGTATCGTTACGAGCGAGGCGCAACGGCTCATATTGTTAGTCTCCCAACCAACAATGGAGCATCCTCCGCAGCTATGGGCTCGGTAGTCAGGTTTTTATATTTTTTTTATTGTTGTTATTAATGATCACGGAAAAGCAGTCGATGGTTCACGAGGCGCCGCAGCGCGTCCCCTCGGCGCACTTGGCACGGCGAACTAATGAAAACAGTATAGAAAATTATACGGCCGCAACGCCGTTCCGACGAAAGTTGTTGTATCGCAGGAAAAACACTTGAGCGAGGAGATGCAGAGAAAGAAGCGTAGGACCGTCCGGTTCCGCTGGGCCGGCGGCGAACCGCGGGATCCGTCGTTGCTATATAACAAATTACAATATGTATGAAACACAATGATGCCACATTACAACTTTTCTGGGTGGCCCAACGAATGCATTATATTTATCACGTTTATGAGAATGCGCCGTCGTGCCAAGAACCAAGCCTCTTTTCCACCCCCGTCCGCTCACTCCGCCGCCGACGACGCGGCTGTAAGGATCGTGAGGGACAGAACTTCCGGCAATTGCGCCGACGACTTACGCCCTATTACGTATACCCGATTACCAGCAGGGTTTCGCCTATTCTCGTTTCCTTTGTTCCTCGATAGCGATAGAGTTTCTAAACTCGGGCACGGGTAGTTTCTGCCCATTGGGTCTCGAAATCGGCAACGAGCGCGCGAGAGGGTTACCGGACAACTTTGCTGTACACCCGGCGACGACGCGTCACATTCGCACAAACTGCGGCGACGACGACGGGGACGGGGGCGTTCGTCGAAATTTTCGGAAATCGAAAATCCCCCGTCCACCGGTTCGACGTTCGCACGGCTCAAAGCACCTTCCGAAACTCATTTTCGAGTTATTTGTAGAATGGCGAACGGGTGAAAGTGCGGAATAATATGTGTACCGTAGAAACTGTCAAAACGTCCCCGGGCAGTTCCGACTACTGCGAACTGCAATCGGCGACATTCGAACTTTCGACGCGACCAAAGTCTGTTAATGCAGCCCTGAAAAGTTCGTCGCGATGTATATGGACTTTTGAAATTTTTCTGTGGAAGCACATCACATTGTCCCTTTATCGTTGTCCACTTATTCGTACCGTGACTGGCGATCGAACTTCCATGTAAACATGGCTAGATGTTATCGTGTAATGTAATACATATTTGTATGCAGTTTTAGGACGATGGCTCACAATTTACGCAAGTGAATTATGCGAGCTACCACGACAATGAAATGTCAAAACGGGCCTAGATCTTCATGAACATTGCACCGAGGGAAGAGACGTGACAACTCCCCTAGTGTACCAAATTTCAATTAGCGATTTGAAGCCTTTTCCGAGTTGTACCTTGTTAAAAAATGGTCAATTTAAAGTACGGTATTGGAAGTTTTTATGAAAAACTGGTTTTTATAAAAAAACAAACATTAAATTTACGCACAATTGTGAAAAATTAATGAATTTATAGAGTGAAATGAAAGTAAATTATTTATAAATTTTTTAATATACCGTACGTTAATTTTTCATGACAATGGTACATAAAATTTAATATACCAGTTTATGCATGAAATTTAATGTGCTGGTTCTTAAAGTTTATATGGATAAACTCGTATAATAAATTTCATCTGTAATTGTGATGAAAAATTAACGTACAGTATATTAAAAACTTAAAAAATAATTTACTTTTACTTCACTGTAAAAGTCCATTAATTTTTCATGAAAATTGTACATTGAATGTAAATTTGCATAAAAATTAAATTTACAATTTTTTTACACAGTGCAATGCAACGACTTCGATCTAACCAAGGACATCAGCAACCCGCCCATACGATACATATACCTTTCGTCTAATACCGAAAAATTTCTAAAATCAACTAAGAAGAATCTCACCAATCTTTGCGGCCGACAAATGTTTCTTGAAGTAAAAAAAAAAAAAACTTTTTTACCGCAAAGAAGTTCCATCCTAACAAATGAGCACCAGCGACGAGAGAATCATATCCAGTCGTCTTCGAGTTCTCCGTCTCGGACGCGTACACCAACGGCAACATGTATAATCTCTCCGAAGGGAATAAATCCCGAAGAGATGTGGAATCGGCGAGCGGTCTCCCGTATCTGACCATAAATATATCGTTACAACGACGTTAATGGGGCATCTCGTTGGACTCCGGGTGATTTTTTCACGTCAGAACCCCACTATGGAGATGCAGCCCCGCTCCACCGGTCAGATAGAGTCATTATATTCGACTCTGCGTCCGATATCATACGTCCTATCTCTCCTCTCAGCGCCGAAATTCATTGCGTTGTTCGGAGCTCTTGTGTATCTGGTAATCGTATCAATCTCTCTCCCTCTCCGCTATTCCATGACTTTACTACTCGAATCCTCCGGCTTCGAAACTATCTGTATCTTTTGCAGCTCGATGGCCCATAACCGTTCGCGCGTTGGCAAGGGGATTTCTGCGGTGACCGCTTGCTGTATCTATTTTGTCTCTATACATGCATATACACATACACATATATATGTATATATATATATATGCGTGGTACTATATATATATATATATATATATATAGTACCACGCCCTCCCAGAGGACCCTAGACTGCTGCTGCGGGTTTCTGCTGCTGCCGCTTCAGGAAGGCGCTGGTCCATTGCTGTCTCGCCGGACTCCAGCCGCTCTCCTCGGCGTCGAGTAAACGGGAGCGGGAGCGAGAGATTGTGCACCGAGTGAGATTCCCCGCTGGCGTTGCCGCCGGAGACAGAGAGAGAGACGCGGATCGTGCCCGGAGCAACGGAGGCCAGAAACCGAACGAGCAAGAAAGCCAGAGACAGCGTCAAGAGAGACGACGAGCGAGAGGGAGCTCGACGGAGGCATGGGAGTCGAAGAGCAAAAGGGAACGCGATGCAGCATCCACCGCCGGCCGCAGCCAGCGAGGGGAGACGTTAGTGGTAGGACCGTGACAGGATGACAGCCCGGGTGATTCATCACCGATGGTCAGCCGGGTCGGACTAACCGACGGAGCCGGGCAGCAGATCATTGCGTACAGGCCAGCCTACTTCTGTCACATTATACATACGCAGCCTCCGACGGCCGTGGTCCACGGTCATCGGAGGCGCGGGGCACCGGGATGAAACTCGAGAGTCGCCGGTGGTGCGTAAAGAAAAAAAGTTACGAAAAAAAGATTTAAAAAAAGAGACGAGAAGGAATTAGGTGAATAAGAAGACGATGGAAAACGCGAAAGTGGTTTTGGGATGGGAAAAAGAAAGTATCAATCTTGGGAGTGTGCGAGCAGCCTTTTTCCGTTATATTGTATGTACGCAGCCTCTCAAGGCTGTGGTCCAGGCAATGAAACAGAATTATCAATGACGGAAAATGCGCTTCCGAGCTGCCAAAGAAAAAAAAATCGTTATTTCAATTCTACCTTTAATTACAATTCTGTAGGGGAGTGAAACGATAACATGACACCTTGATAGTCTTGTTGTCGTTATTTTATTATCATACGGAATCGTAAGAATTGAAAGTAGAATTGAAATTAAAAAATGAAAAAAATTAAGAGTTTTATTTTAGTGCGATCATTGGAGGCGCGGCCGCGATTAAATTCGAGATTCGGCGGTGGTACGTAAAAAAGTAAAGAAAAAAAATAGAAACGCGGACGAATTAGGAGACTAAAAACATGTGGAAAAAGCGAAAGTCGTTTAGGGATGAGAAGAAACAAGAAAGAAAAGAAGTATCAAATTTGGGAGGGTGCTGGCAGCGAGCAGCGAGCTGCGTCTCGATTTTCACGTAGACCAACCTACTTCCGTCACAATATAAGTACGCAGCTTCCGAGGGCCGTGGTCCAGGCAACGAAAAAAAATATCTATGCCTCAAAGAAAATTCGCTTGCGGGATGTCAATGAAAAAATTGTTATTTCAATTTTACTTTCGATCCTTACACTTCCGTACGAGTTCATACGATAACATGTCACCTTGATAGTCTTTGCATCGTTGTTTCAATATCATACGGAATTGTAAGACTTGAAAGTAGAATGTAGATTTTAAAAAAAATTTCTTTGGCAGACCGCAAACGAATTTGTAATTTAATTAACGTCCTCGCTGATTCTCGGGGACGAACCTCGAGAATCAGCGGTGATGCATAAAGAAAAAAAAAAGACTACAAAAAACAAAAGCATAAAATCAAAAAACGCAAATGAATTAGAAGAATAAAAACACGTGAGAAAGCGCGAAAGTGCTTTCGGGCTGCGAATAAAGAAATAGAGAAAAGAAGTATCAATCTCGGTAGTGTGCTCACAGCTCGCCGCGCGGTGGGTGACAATTTCCGCGTGTGTGTCGTACATGGGCGTACGGTCGGCGCGGCTGAGAAAGAGGAAATCTGGTATCGAGATACAAGGGATGGAAAGTGATGCCCCGCGGGCTCGTACACAAACGTATGAATCCGAAGATTGGAGCCGTTTCACCAGGGAGAAATCATCGATAAAAAGAACGTTTCGTGCCCTCGGGATGAAATCGTGACGGTAACCGTTCTGTCTCCGAATTTCGTTTTTCGCGCTGCGCGGGATCAATTCAAACGGGAGTTTTTCACCGTGAGAGATCTCACTCGGTCCCATCCGCCCCGACGTACACGCTCCGCATTGGCTCGGTACTCTTTATTCCCGTGGAGCTTCGCCGCGAGTGCCTGGCAGTTCATTCCTGAAGGCGTATGTGGGCGCGCGCGCGTGTGTGTGGATGAGGAATGAGGGAAGAGGCGAAGGAGAGGAAGCGACGCGTACGAAGAGCGGCTGCTGCACCTATCGCTTTACCGTACACCATCGCCGCTTTAGTTGTATGTGCGTACGTGTGGATCCGCCGACGCCGTACGTCTCTCCCCTTTCATGTTTGGCACTTGGCACTCGTGGGAGCTTCGACGTTGCAGCGTCGTCTTCGAAATACTCGGCTACTTTATGCACCACTCTGTACACGAGAGTTGCTCTTTCTTCCGCGTTTCCACCCATCCGCATGCGGCGCTCCCTCACTTCCAGTGCACCCCCGCCCGCAGGGGAGAGCGGGGCAAAATGAGACGGCGGGCACCCAGAAAAATAATTTATTCGACGGCGACTGTTTATTTGGTTTAAGTAAAATATTTATTTGATTTAAATAAATATTTATTTTAATTAAGTAAATAGTTACTTAAATGAAATAAATATTTATTTAAATCAAAATGAAATAAATATTTATTTAAATCAAATAAATAGTTACTTAAATGAAATAAATATTTATTTCAATCAAATAAATATTTTACTTGAATGAAATAAACAGTCGCCGTCGAATAAATTATTTTTCTGGGTGAGGCAAAACTCAAACGTCCAATAATTTTTAGATGCCCCGTTTAGTCCGAAGGATACATCCGGATTTTCGGAGCCGTTTTGCCCCACTTACCGCCACTGCCACTATCCAAAAGTTAGGGGAAGTTGCGTTTTGCCACAGTGACCCGTTTTGCCCCGATGGTCCGTTTTGCCCCGCAGTCCTCCACACAGGCCCGTTCTCCGCGAGACTCCTCGAAAAATATTTTTCCACCGACTATCTCGACTGGGTAATATACCGTATCCGCATATTCGCCGTGGAATTGTTCGAACACCCTACCTACGTTTCAGAACGTTGCGACACTGAGCGTAACATGTTATATCTTCCGTACAACACTTTTACATGTCTGCAGGCAGGTATTTCCTTTTATTGAAACAAATATACTCGAGAGAGATTTTCGCGTAGCGAGTGAAATCGAGACTTAAGTGCGGTGGGGATAAAAACAATTGAATTTTTACGTTTTAAGGCTTTACGATTTGTGAGTAAACGTGGAATTGCACTATATTTGTGGATATTAGCGTATCGCTCATTGTAATATCCATGTCGACTAAGATATCCCTGAACGTACACTAAGAAGAAATATTGTTATTTCTAGTATACTAATTCAACTGAGGGAAAATCTATACGTACAGTGTAAACATTTTTTTTTGAAAATTAATTAACGTTCTTGAAAGCTTTTTTACATAAACTGTTTCGGAAATTTCAAACACAAGTGTGTTGTTATTTTGCAGTAAATTTTTTTGTTTATAATTAACATTTTTGTAAATTTTAGGCAAAATATTTGTAATTTTAATATATGGTATTTTTTTATTTTACAAGAAAGTAAATTAATGTTCAATTAATCTGAATAATGTAACCAAATTTCAATTTCCAGTACATTAAATTTACAATTTATTTTTACAGTGTATAGTTCCCATTGAAATATTTTAGTACTGGTAGTGGATTTATTGACAATACGGCAAATGAAACGATTTTTGGTATATAGCGTAGATTATCATGAGAACAATATGATGGGTATTTAACTTTGCGTATTATGTTTCGAGCGGGTTGTACGCATAGCGGTTTTATATTTTCAATACAGTAAAATATAATTCCGTAAAATTGGCGTTCGAAGTTCCGTAAAAATGATTTTGTTAAATGAGTGATAAACTCGTCTGTTCACGTTTGAGTATACAAACCTGTTCTTTTATTTACCGTGCCATTCACAATTTGAGTTCGTACTTTTGTTTGCGAAACAAGAACGTTCTTTAATTCTCATTCCTATCGGAGTAATGCGTTGAAATATATTTAATTGGTTAAACGCTAATAATATTTGTTATTACCATTTACGATTGTTGCCCCAACTATAAAATATAGACCTTCCCACAGGGGATTAAATCTTATAGCAGAAAGTGACTATGGTCGCTCTACTGTGAAATTTTTTCTCAGTGTACGCTTAGCGTCGAAGTTTTTCAGGAATGCACGAGCGAAAGCTTTTTCGCGCTCGTGGTAATTCAAATATTGCAAAACCTCCCACTGGATTGACGATACCGAAGTGCAAATATTATGGACGATCGAATGGGGGCCAAAGGGGCACCGGCGTATAGCGGAATATTATAGCGTAAAATTATTTAAAAAAAAAAAATACACACAAAAATGTTGTTTCATCTATTCCAGGATTGCGTGTAGAGGTTTCGAATAACATGTGGTCAATGCGCTTCTCTGCAGGCAGCTTTTCATTGATATATACAGTTATTTCTATCATTTACGCGTATTTGCGCGCATTCCCTCTCGCGGCTCCTCTTTTCAATTGGTTCGTACAATACACACACACATATTCGAATACGCGTACGTTTGGGGATTGTGCAGAAAAAGAAAATGGCTCCGGGCTCGCTCGTACACATAACAGTGTACATAGGACGAATATTTGCTATGGGCATATAGAGCATGTACGCTTTATGAGAAGCATGAACGAGGTCAGGCTCCAAAACGGTCAATGGTGTGGCGGCCGAGTACGGAGACCCCGGAAACCGGGCCAGCTGCGTTAGATTTCACGCGACCAATTATACTTTCCGCTTCGGCCAATTTCGTAGCGCGACCGGAAGCCCCCATTTTTTTTCGACAGTGACGATACAGTTTCCAATATAATCAGCTCAGCCACGTCGATTGCACTTTTGTGAACTAGATGTTCGAAAAAAAAAAAAACGATGAAGTTTTATTTTTTCCTCCCTTGCCTGATGACCCAAAATTGCGACTTGTAGGCTATTGCAATAATGTTTGTTTCTAAGTTAATCAAAAAATTTCATATCGTACCAGAATCACGTCACTTCCGGTTTGAAAATAAAAAATTTCGCCCGCATATAATTGATTTACGTGTTAATCGAGGTGGTCCATATTCACCACTTTTCCCCTACATCACTCCCGATCGAAAACCCGCTCAGGAAGCGGAAAAAAGTTTAATTTTCGGCCATCAATATTAACAAATCGTGGCGGTCTTTCAGTAAAAAGTTACAAACATCAAAAATAGCTCTTCACACAGGGATGTAATCGGAAAGCTTTGAAGCCCCACAGAGTTTATCCGTACGTTGAAGTGGAGGTGGACGGTTATACATACGAGCGATTAGGCGCACTATTCACCAAACTGGATAAACTCCAGTAGTTATACCCGGAGTAGATCCGTATATCGCGGGAAGTAATCTTTGGCTGAACCTATCGCGGTGGAATATACCGGTGGCATTTAAGCTCGCACTACCTGCTGGCTACATCTACTCTAACGGTATGCAGCGAGGAGGGCCGCCGGATCGCTGCACTGTTGGTATTACGAGTATCGTAAGCAGCTCAACTTCCCCCACGTACGATTTGCAGTTTCAAGGGATGCATCCGCCGGTTCATTGGGGTCAGATGAATAAATTTGGGGACGCCATCGCTTCGCAACCACAGACTACTCATCCGCTCTCCGTCTATGCAACATACACAATTAGATCAAATTTAACTATACACATATCGTTCGATGAATACACGAGACGAATATAATAACCTGCATTAAACTGGGCATTAATTCACGTTTCTTTGAATACTAATAAAAGGGCTTTATACACTGTGGAGCCGATATTCGGAGCGGTACATGCTGATAAAGCCCGTTGATTCGCAAAGCCCTGTATTGAACCGATTTAACGTTATATCCATTGATGCTGCGTACTACATACATATCAAGTATATAGATTTAGCGCGTACCCGTCAAATATTTATCGTTATCGCGACGATATATAGTCGTGTGTATATAAATGGGAAATAATCTCAGCACCCGGTCCGATGCTGCAGTCGAATTTTGTTACTGCGTTTAAGGTGGTTTGTATTAACGCTATACATTTATGATAAAAAATGTTTCTGTAAGCGATATTATCACCATTGTGTCCAGTGGAAATTTTCTTCGGCGAGCATTAAATTCCCAGAAATTTTCTTCATTTCCGAGGTGCGTTAAAATTCCCTGAAATTTGCAGGTTTGCAGAGTTCGCAGTCGACTGCATAACGAAATAGAGAACGAGATTCATGTGTCGCTTGCTTCTGAGCAGGAAACGGGAAATAATCTATACTGCCGGTCCAATACTGCAGTCGAATTTTGTTTCGGCATTTAAGGAAGTTTGAATAAAAAGTCTAAGTCCATGTTAAAAAAATGTTACCATATGCAACATAATCACCATTGTGTCTAGTGTGATTGTTTTCCAGTAAGTATCAAATTCCCCAAAATTTTGGCCCGTTGAAAATGCCCTACAATTTTCAGAATTTCGAAGTTCTCCCCCGAAAGCGGTCACCCCGTAAAACACGATAGTGAGCAAAATTCATGTGTCGCCGCTTCCGAGTCATAAATGGGAAATAATCTAATCTCCCGGTCCGAACCCGCAGTCGAATTTTGTTACTGCATTTAATGTAGTTAGAATGAACGCTATAAATCCATGATAAAAAAGTCTCTATATGCAACATAATCACCACTATGTCTAGTGGAAACTTTACCCATCGAGTACCAAATTCCCCGAAATTTTCCTGACTTCTCCGGCGCCCCGAAAATTCCCCGAAATTTCCGGGTTTTCCAGCTCTCCTCCGACAACCCTGTATATTAAGATAGAGAGTCGAGATTCATGTGTCGCTTGCTTCCGAGCCAACTCGTCAATGGCAGAGGCACGGCAGTAGAATAAGTTTAAAAGACGGAGGTTTTCCCGAAGATAGTGGAAAGGGATGTGTTCTCGCGTCGGGGCTGCGCGCGGGGAACCGCCGCCGAGGGTTGTCCGGGAATAGGTCGGGGGCGGGAGTGTCATACTGGTGTGTAGGCACAGGATGCAATATCGGGGCAATATTGCTTGAATACATAAGCGCGTCCATGCAACGACGCCCAGAAACGGCAGAGATACCGCAAACTGTTTCTATAACTCACAAGGGTAGATAGCGGAGCACGAAGAGACCTCGCGCGCCCCGTCGCGGGTAGAACGAGCCGCGCGACGAGAACGTTCTTCCATTCAATACTAAAAGTTGAACCGGCGCTCTCCGTCTCTTTCCCTGGCTCCGCACCACCGGCGTTCGCCTCGCTCTGCAACATTGCGGTGTCTTCGATCTCCATCGCGCTCTTCCTTTCTCAATCGTTCCTCTCGTCTTCCTGAATTCCTCTCTTCCTCTCCATGCATACACATATACATGTGTATGTATGTATATATGTATACATATATCGTTCCGCTATGTGGAATTGTGCGGTACAAGGCGTGCACATCGACTCGAAAGCCACGCCGCTTGCCATTCTCATCGATTGCATAATATCGTCGTCTTTCCAGTAAATAGGATGTCGAGCCAACGCCCAAACGCCAAGCGCCAAATACGAATTTATCCGCTATCTCAACCTCACCACCCCCTCCCCTCCGACCCCGCAACCCCCCTTTGCTTCGCCGAAAAATAAGAACGTTGAGCTTTCCCATCCGCCTTGCCAGCGACGTCGGATATATCGCGTTGCGAATGAAGAGCGCGATTCAACGACTGAACAACCGAGAAAACTATACGCGAGGTGGAAGAGGAGAGAGGAGAAAGAAAAAGGATCGTGCGGCGATCGGAAAAATCGAGGGATGCAGAGGGAATCGCAATTCGCTCGAGACTCGGAGGTGGAAAGCTCCTCCGTTTTACGGAGGAAAGTGTGAAACGAGAATGACTGATTAATGTCATCAAGCCGGGTTCTCGCACCTCCGTCGAGCGCGGTCGAAGGTATCTCCTGTTCCTATCCTGTGCCTCATCGGATTGCTTCTAGTCTTGGGCGTTTTGAAGAAATCGAATCCTCGTCCTCGGCCAATTCGGGGGGGTTGAAAGCGCGAAAGCGGAGACACAGAGAGTCCGGAAGGAGATTCAACGGGGGGATCTCGTTTGAAAATGGAAACGGGCTGGCGCTGGGGGTTCGACCAATCAATCCCATCAGGCAATGCGGAGGAAAAAGGACGTGAGGAAAAAAAATATAATGAAACCCGCGTGCGTTGCTGGTACGAGTCGCGATAGAGGGTTTGAGTGGTGAGGCATGTGCGGGACGCGTAACGGAATGCCGGAGCTGCGTTCCCTTGGTGCGAGCCCGGAGCCAGTCACGCAGGGGGAAGAGCTGTTCCGAAGGAGGATGACGAATTAGGGCCTCGTTACGCGTTAAACCGAGCGTTCGTGGCCCTACACACTGCCGCTGGTGGTTCCGCAACGCTTGTGGCCAGATAATTCTCGATTTGGGGGATTGCGGGGCGAAACGGAACCCTGGGACAAAACGACTCATCCATTTGAGATGAGACTTGGTAACAAAAAATTGGCAAAAATGGTCCTTTTTGGGCCGGACTCCCATATGCTTTGGTTCACGTTGTTGGCGCTTCTGTTTACGCGACTGGCGCCAAAATCGATGGCAACAATGACAAAAATCCCGAGAAAAATGAGCACCTGGGACAAAACGGCTCCACCATTTGAGACGAAACTTGGTAACAAAAAAATTAGCAAAAATTGTGTATTTTGGGCCGGACTTCCAGAGGCTTTGATTCGCGTTTTTCACGCTTTGGTTTACTCGACCGGTGCCAAAATCGATGGCAACGATGACGAAAACGCCGAGAAAAAGAAGCACCTGAGACAAAAGAGCTCCTCCATTTGAGACGAGACTTGGTAGCAAAAAAAAATGGGCAAGAATTGTCTATTTTGGGCCGGCCTTATAGAGGCGTTGATTCGCGTTTTTCACGCTTCCGTCTACTCGACCGGTGCCAAAATCGATGGCGACGATGACGAAAACGCCGAGAAAAAGAAGCACCAGGGAGAGCCAATCTCTCTCGCGAAAGTGCGAAGGAAGAGACAATGCGCACGCCGGTTAATCCCGGCAGAAGCCTTTCTTGCTCAACGAATCCAACGAATGTAGACGTCAGGTGGGATAACGGGGAAGAGAGTGATCCGGACTAACGTCGAATCCGGCGCAGGGGGGTGGAGTCCCTAACAAACTTTGCTTTCACAACGCGCGAGTCTGCTCTAACTTTCAGGATTTCCTCCGCTCATTTCGTTCCAGCTAAGATTCCTTGTCCCAAAAGTTTTCTGCAGTTCGGGCGCTAGTGAGGAAAAGCGGAACCGCGTCACTCTTCTTCGATTAGATCACCAAGGGAAAGCCTAATTGGATGTACCCGTTTTCATTCGTGGGTCTTACCACGATAATCAACCCACTTCCTCGGCATATCGGAGTCAATGGTTAGGAACAAATCGACTGCCGCTTGTAATCTAGACAAATTCCGGCCTCTGTTTCGACCAGTTTTATTGCAGTTCCGAATTAATTCTGCTTCCCGTCGAGGCACATTTCTAACCTGGCAACTCGCGTCCTCCGGAACATTACCGGACGCAGAATTCAACGTTGTCTCTCAGCATTATCCGTCTGCCAGTCTCTCTTGAGAACATAAACACTGCAGCCTTGATGGAAGCCGTCAAAATCAACACTACCCTTCCGCAAACTATTATAGTCGCTCCTCACAGACCGGCTTATCTTCGAACTTGCATAAATATTCAGAGGCCCCGAGAGGACGTAGACGTGTTCTGGCCTCCTTAGCGATTGTCCTGCGTTAATAGCCGAGTAAACTGTCTCTAACCGAAACTAAACTCTAACTGTGATGCCAGTATATATTTCCGGTGGCTACTAAACACGCAAGATAGTTTGTCGTGCATTATGGGCTTTACAGCCAGCAGCCGCGTGAAAAACTGGTTAAGATAGACTCGTGTCAGAACAATTATTTGCACTGGCATGCCATTTTTTTACGTTTGTACCTGGTGATAGGCATACGACGATAGGCATTCCTTATTATCACGTAAACTATTATACTCGTTCTCCACCGAATAGGTAATTTTCGAATTTGCATAAATATTCAAAGACCCGGACGTGTTCTGAGCATCTTAGCGATTGTCCTGCCCCAGGAAACTGTCGCGACACTAAACCCCAACTGCGATGCCAGCACATATTTCCTGTAGATACTAAACACGCAAGTTTGCTTGTTGTACACCACAAGCTCTGCAGCAAAAGCCGCGTAAAAAACTGCACTGAGAAAAAGCAATAATTGGATTAACTAAGATGCGGTGACAGACGATCAAAGGTGTTATTTGGTTGGGACAACAAAAATGTTTGCTTGAAGGACATCGTGCTCGATACATATAACGACGACTAAAAAACAAAATGCCGCTCTATAAAATCAAACATAGCAAGTAACAATCGTAAACTTAAAAATTAAACTATATTACAGCCAAGAGAAATTAAACCAAAGTAACAAAAAATATATAAAGGAATATAAAGGAATGAAAATAACGAAAAATTAATGAAAAATGAGGGTCGCAGGAATTTTTTTTTAGGAAAAATAAGGATCGTGATACTGGTCGTATCACCCGGAAATTGCCGGGGATACAAACGGCGGCGCCATTCGTTTGTTACGTTAAAATATAGTACGAGTCGGCTGAAGGATTCAGATCGATGGCCCCTTGCCAAGGTGTATAATTATCATTAGGAATAAAACTAGTACAAGAAAATAACTGTATAAATATTAAGCTTGGTAATAAATCTCTTTTACTACTAGTATATTACGGATGGCCATATAACCCTGACTTACCCTACATTACGAACTCTGTAGCAATAGGCGCGTAAAAAAGCTGCACTTAGAAGAAAATTACATAGTGTAACCACAGTCACTTTCTACTATAAAATATAGTCCCTTGAGGGAACGTTCTGTTTTATAGTCAGAACAATAATTTCAAGTGATAGTAGCAAATATAATTATTGCTTAACCAATTAAATATCCTTAAGCAGAACCTTATGCATAGGCGTTCCCTCAGAGAATTATTCCGTGCACACAGTAAAAAATAATTTCGTAAAATCGGAATACGAAGTTTCGTAAAAATAATTTTGATAAATAAGTGACAAACAGTTTGTTCAGGTTTGAATATTACAAACCTGCCCTTTTATTTCTCGTGCAATTAACAATTTTAGTTTGTAAAGCTAAAAAATTAACAAATGAAAAACTGTGGACGTTTGTGGTAAAAAGTACAACATTTTTTTACTGTATAGTATAAAAAACTGTATTTTTTCTCCGCCTAATATCAAGATGTCAGATTAATTATGTGCTAGGGCTTGGCATTTAATTTTTAATTTTTTTACGGATATATCAGACGATGGACGTCCGAGACATCTCCGTGGCGTTTCAGCTGGTGACTTTCCCCGGACGACAAATGAGGCGGACGCAAAAGGGCGCCGCGTCTGTTAGTACTAAAAACAAAGACCAACAATTCGTTTAAGCGACAGCTGTTGCGGGCGTCTCGGCGAGATGTTCGTACGGACGTTTGCAACGCGCGGTACTTAAATCACGCGTCAGAACGATTCTCATGCGGGCAACCGCTGTTTTCCAGCACATCTACGGAGACCGTCATCCACCCACCCGTGCCCCAACGACCCTGCCGCCGTCGCCGCGTTACACACCGTCACGTCAATCACAGCAGCCGGAAAATGCCTTTTGTAACGCCAAACAATGGCCGCGTTCCTAAATGGAAACATTGTGGTCGCATAATTTGTTAAAAATCAAACGATTCTGAACTTTGCCCGCATTGCCGCTTAAAATTTCACGCCAGTCAGGGTCGACGGCACAATTGAAAGTGCCAGACTTTCTAAAGAACCCAAATATCGTGATACACGAGTTCCCCGAACCTTCGTTTCACAAAATCGCCAACGCAGATGTTGCCGAACATCAGGGTCGATAAAAATATATATATTGAACTCAAGAAAAAAAAACTGCGATTAGATCCTTAGACTACAAGTTTGTACTTCATTAATACTATGCTAATATTTAATTTTATAACTCACGTCCGAAACGGTAATTCTGATGTTTCTTTGATGATGAAAAAAAATTGGCAGCACTATATAATATTTAAAAAAAAACACACTTAAAAAAATTTTATATAATAATAATAATAAAAATATAAATAAAAAAAACAAATTAGCAGAGACACAGCTCAACGCGTAATCGAGGTTATACTACACGCTCAGTGAATTCACGGCACAGAGTACAGCATAGCAGACGACAACAAAAATAATCGCAAAGGCATTGGTAGATAATGGCGGGCGCCTGTCGATATATCTGAATACGCTGTAAAAAAATGTTGTTTGAAAATTAATGAACAGTATTGGAAGCTTTTTTACATAAATCGTTTCTGAAATTCAAACACATGTGCATTGCAATTTTACAATAAAATTTGTATTTTTCATGAACATTTTTGTAAATTTTGCAGCAAAAGATTTGTAATTTTAATATCTGGTATTCAAAGTACATTAATGTTTAATTAATATGAGTAATGTCAGCAATTTTCAAGTTTCAGTACATTACATTTACAATTTATTTTTACAGTGTAGGCTTTTGGCCCGTTTTTTCGAAGTTAATTACCTCTGCCAGTTCACATTTATTTTTCTTATTCCTCTGCTATGAACACACTCCCACATACACAGAACTAGTGTGCCAAATTCTGTCCAGAGACGTTGCGCCGTTCCGACAAACACTGGACTCAACGAAAATAACAAAATCGGGGGGCGTCCGTCAAACGCATAACTCCCGTCTTTTTGCCCTAGCGGGCAGTCGGGAAGTAAAAAAATTCCATCGTTACCGTTAACGCTGCCACGGAAATAATTATCGGCAACGAGCGGAAGCGGAAAGCTCTTGTAATTGAAAAATCATCCGGGACTTTCGCACGGCAATCGATCGGCGAAGCCACTTCGCTGATTATTCTGACCGGAAACTTGAGAAAAGTTGCCATCCCCCATATTGCTTGCAGTCATTAGCGTTAGTTTCTCGACGGCCCCTCGCTCCATCCTTTGGCGATCCTTTCACGTAATATTATCGCCTCCTTCCCACGCCAGCGGCTCACCCGATCTGCATAAAAAATTACTCCGACGAAGTTTTATCGAGGAAGAGTCAATTAATCGATCGTCCGCCGATAGGTATTAATGAATAATTATTTAACCCTTTGTGAGGCGATTCCTCTTTTTTTTAAATGTGCAGATATAAAAAATAGTTGGTCTTACGAAGATCTGGGGAATTGAAGTTGTCGATTTCACGCTGACTCTTAACATCCACTATTCTGGCGGAAGTTCCTATGGCGAGGCTTCGGAAGTCAATCGAAGTTTCGATTGAACAGGCTCATTCGGAAAGTCCATTCGGAAAGCGCAAATCGGGATTCGTGTAACTTTCGACGACCGCAACCCGAAGCGCTTTCGGATCAGCGTGTCCGTTTAGTGACACACACATGAGCTTTAATGACTGTCCGCAGCGGAGAATCGACACGATCGTCGAGTTCTCCGCCACTGTGGAGTCATCAAACAAATATGCGTGCGGCTGTGCACTTTGCCGTGGTCGCAGTTGGCTCTATCTACTTGCCGCTTTGACTGGACTCTCCAGCAAATACCGCCCCCCAATTTTTTTTCTATGCGAAACAGAGGATTCGAACCTCCATCCGTGTTAAATATCCGCGCACAGAGGCGCGCGTTACACACCGATAATTCTATGCATTCGATTCACCGAAACATGATCTCGGACAGGTACAATTCAGAGAGATGCAACATCCAACATAATTCCCGTTTGTGCGTAAATGTGCAATGATTTTTCTGCAAACAATTTACTTCGCTTTCTCGAGGAGAAATCATTGTTTTCGTGAAAAAAAATATTTTTTGACATTTTAATGAAAACATGTTCAGAATTATTAAAAACATCGGAAAATCACATTTAGAAAATATGGCTGGACGTGCTTGCTTGAATAGCTTATACCTTGCGAATAGTTTGAACTACGAAGCTGAAATTTCTGAAGTAGGTAGAGGTGGTCAATCCTCAATGTTTGGTTAAGTTTTCAGCAAAAAATGCTTTCAGTGATAAAAATGTTACGCGGTTTTGAACTTTGCTACAAATGTCTGTGTGCGCGCTGTTACCATTTGTACACAAAGGGACTATTTTCGACCGATGATCACATTTTAATTTAGCCGTTTAAATTTTACGAGATTTTGTACTTCTTGAATTTGACGCAATATTAGTATTTTCTTTCCGCCATAAGTTTCCGTATGAAATATTGAGCTGAGATAAAATAATTGGCAGATTCGTGATTAGTAAAAAAAGTACATCAGTCATAGCACCGAAACGAACAATAACTAAAATTTTTATAGAAAATCTTTGTAGTGAATATTTTCAAAATTAGTGATTTTTTAAATTGCCTCACAGCCATATTTTTCAAACGCGATTATTTTCTTTTATGGACAAAGCGTCCTTTCTACGTGGAAGCCAAATACTCACGGAAAATGATTTTTTATAGAAGCTTTGTACTCAAAAGGAGATCACGTGACGAAGCTTTATGAAAATCTCGATTATCATGCTTTTTTAAATAAAAAAATAATAATAAATTAGTCCTCACTTGATTAATTGTCGGTTCGCGTCGTGTCCAAATATTTCCACCTACGTATCGCATCGCTCGTCGCAATAAAGTCGAGACTCGCTGCGCACAGTATGGCAGTCCACCGATCGATCGGTCACGTACGGCTCTCTTGGGCGAATATCGATGCAACCGGAAGCTGTCAACGGTCTCCGATCCACCGAGCGTTCTTCGTATACGTAGGCGCTTATTGCGAAAAACAACTGCGCATCCCTTTGCGGATTGAGGGCTTAAGGGGAGCATACGCCGCGGGGTATTATGAGAGGCAGCAACTCCAGCGGCGGAATGAGCAAGCCGGGAAGGTCCGAGTCAGCATTTCATTTCACTCTAGAAGCTTATAATCTCGAAGCTTCGATGCGTTCGTCGGATGAGAGCAGAGTAGTTCGTGCGCTAGTCCGGGGAGCTTTCGCCGATTATGCCGTTCATTGAAAGCAATTAGGGAGCTTCCCCTCGTCGAGCAGTGAGAATCCAATAGTCCCTCTCGGTACGGGTCATCCTGAGCTCAAACTGCACACGCGGTGTGCGCTGTAGCTGCCGGTCCTCTCGCTGGCAGCGGCATTGTGAGAGAACGTAAGCCGGACCCTGCGGTAATTAGCCACATTGTACCGGATCAATCATCGGCGCGTGGTTAATGCTCGCAACGGAATACGGGCATATCTCATCAATAACTTCGGTGTCTCCCTGGCTCGGTGTTGCGCGTTACACGACACTTCTCGCATCTCTGCTGCTGGAATTCGAGCGGCGGGATTGAACTATCAATTTTGAACCTTAAGGTGAAGGAACCGATGCTCGAACGGCTAAGAGCATTACCAGATTCCGGCGGTTAGTAATTGGTAGAGAACATATTTTTCGTGAAAATCATGGAAACCAACGTCGATGGTTTTTAGTTTCCAAAGCACATCGATTAATTGCAAAGAGATAAATATTTTTGCAATTACGGAAGAATATTTTCTTCAGTAGAAAGTCCATATTGACCAATCTATGTGTGTCCCAATGTTTCGGACAATCATAGATTCCGAGAATTCTGATGTACGAATTCAAGTAGTACATATCAACTAAAGGAATTTCATTGGCATTTGTTAAGTAAATCAATGAAAAAAATTATATTCACGCGAAAAAATACTGAAGATACGTAACAACGCTACGGAACGGAACGTGAACGGAAGCTACGTAACAAGTACAATTTCCCGACACTATATAGTCTGTCTTTTAACAAAATCCACCAATAAAAAATAATTTAGGCTTACATCTTGTATAACTTTTGTTCTGTGCATCCGATGATGTTTGTAGATACGATTCCAAGTGTCAAATTGGATTACCAATAATTAAATTGGGAATAAATCAAATCTGCATAGGAATTTCCGACACCTGGGATGCGCCCGAGAATTGGTTCTGTTACCTCGAAGACCAATGACGCGGTTCCGAGTGCGCCGGAGATGTCTCTAATTTTCCAATGAACTTTTTTTCTCAATGGCACTCATTTTTTTTTCTTTTTGCAAAAAAAGCAAATCCCATCCGCATAAGAAATTGCTACACGCATTAACCTCGAATTTCCTATTCTCCCGAAAAAAATTCGCACCATTAAAAAGAATTAAAGTCGCGATTGGGAAATTGTTTCTCGAACGGTGTAACAGACACACGCGTTGACGAACAAGGATTCTCGGAGCATTTTGCATGCGTGATCGGAATAAGAATATTACAATGAACTTTTTTCTCAATAGCACTCATTTTTTTTCTTTTTGCAAAAAACCCAAATTCCATTTTTTCTTTTCTCTCAAAAAAAAAAATTCGCACCATTAAAAAGAGTTGACGTCGCGATTGTGTAATAATTTCTCGAACGGTGTATCAGACACACGCGTGGACGAGCGAGGATTCTCGGAGCGTTTCACATGCGTGGTCCGAATGAGAATATTACAATGAACTTTTTTCTCAATAGCACTCATTTTTATCTTTTTGCAAAAAAACCAAATTCCACCCGCATAAGACATTGTCACACGCATCAAGATCGAATTGCTTTTTCTCTAAAAAAAAATTGGCATCATTAAAAAGAGTTGAAGTCGCCATTGTGAAATAGGTTCTCGAACGGTGTATCAGACACACGCGTGGACGAGCGAGGATTCTCGGAGCGTTTCACATGCGTGGTCGGAATGAGATAAAGGATAGCCGATCCTCATGAATACTAACGGGCCGCGAACCTCGGACAGGAACACGCCCTCCCCCTCCCCCCTCCCCCCCCACCGTGCCATTATCCGAGGATTTTAATTCAAATCTCTTCTCCAACTCGCCGCTCCGCCGATAGGCTGTATTTATTAGCGTGTCTGCACCTCCGACTAGACGAGCGCTGGCCAGGACTCGACGATTCCGCCGATGTCTTCGCTCAAGGATCGCGGCACGCCGTGTCAGTCGGACGGCCCCGCGATACCGCGGGCCGGGGCGAAGGATACGAAGGATCGAGAAAGCGAGAGGAGGCGTTATAAAACAAAAAATAATAATAACAAAAATTAAATGTAAATATTCCGTCCCACCACTGACCCCCCCGAAAGGAAATACAATTTTCATAGAGCCCTGAGGAGAAAACGAGAGGGTCAGGAACTCCACTCTTCTGAACCCATGCATGATATATTGCTAAAAAAAAAATAAAAAATATGGGCTTTTCCACCGGGACGGGAATGGTAATATTTTTCGGAGGGTGAAACTTTCCGCCCTGGACCAGGATAACGCGCGCCGGACCCTCCTTTTTTTTCGATCATATGGAACCTTTGTAGAGTTCGACGACCACGTCTTATCCGTGTTTTTGCGAAAATCTACTAAAGCAAAAAAAAATGTATGTGTACACAAAGCTTCCCAATGAGGATATCGTTCGAGGATCGGTCGGGAAAACTTTTCCATTTCATCGGGACGGGCGAGGGTAACTTAATTTCTCGTCTTCGACAATTTCCGGAAACGGACGGATAGGCTGTTGGGACTTGCGGACGAGACAGGAAAATCGCGTTGACACCCGCGGTGGCGGAACGGATGGAAGAGGACGATGGGATCGAGGACGGAAGTTTGTGCTCGCCTTCCGAGCGATCGATCTCTCGATTCAATCACATCACCGCGGCCATTCGATTTCTCCATCGCGGCGCGGACCTTTGGCCCCGCCGCACTTTTCTCAGTTATATATCACGAGCTTTTCATTTTAAAGAAAAGTAGGACGATATATCCATGGTTTGACCAATGGAATGGGCGCAGTCCTCGTTCTCACGGGATATTGTCGGCGAAGAAAAATATATCGGTGGGCGAGGAGGGCGGCCCTTTGGCCCTTGTATATTCAGACTGGATGAACCCTCGGGCCACTGTGGAGAATTCGACAAAAAAATGAGAGCCGTGGGCGAACAACACGCATTCCTGCAGGCAAGGAAATATCCTGGCGCGGATCATACACCAGAACGCATCGCTCACTGTTCGAGAATCGGGTGAGCGGTAGAGACAGCTCAGATTTTATAGAAAAAAGAACAAACGGGGGTTTGCAAGTTTCGAGGATTCGGATAAAAAATGTTGATGGTTACACGAAGACTAATGCGCAAAAACCTCGAAACAGATATAATCTCTTGCTTTACATAATTTACATAATTTTACATGATTTTACATAATTTACATGCTTACATGCAAATTACATGCATTTTACATGCTTTACATAATTTTTTTTTTCGAATTCATCATAGGAATTGGTGCGATTGTTAATCGATAAAAAACAAATCGCGGCTCATAGACCAGAACGCATCGCTCACCGTTCGACCATCAGGTGAGCGTTAGTGACAGCTCAGATTTAATAGAAAAAAAATAGGGAGCTCAAAAGTTTCGAGGATTCGGATAAAAAATGTATAGTTGGTTATAGGAAAAAAATATGCAAAAGCCGAACAGATCTAATCTCTTACTGTAAATCAATTTTTTGTTTTTCACATTCATCATCGAAATTGCCACGATTTTTTATCGATAAAAAAAACAAATCTGATTGATTATTTATCACTGTGGAGAGTTCGGCAAAAAAAGATTAGCACTGGCCGCGACCAACACGCATTCCTGCAGGCACGGAAATTATTCTAGCGCGGATCATACGCCAGAATCACCGTTCGGGAATCGGATGACAGGTAGCTTAGATTTAATAAAAAAAAAACTGGGGACCTTGAAAGTTTCAAGGATTCAGATAAAAAATGTACAATTGGTAATAGAAAAAAATGCAGAAGCCTCGAAACAGATCGAATCTCTTGTTTTGCATCCTTTTTTTCCTTTCGAATTCTATATTAGTATTGCTGCGATTTTTTTACCGCTAAAAAAACAAATTGTGCGTTTTTGTCCAAGATGTAATCGATTATTTATTTTTTATAATTTTTTTTTTTCAAAATTTATCTTCACGTGTGCCCCTTGAACCATGAATTCCAGTTTGCTTATCAAGCACAAGTGATTTATGCTGCAGTTAAAAATAATCAGGTGTTAATAGGAGCGAAAAAAAATCCGCGACCAACATATATTCCCGCAGGCACGAAAATATCTTAGCGCAGATCATACACCAGAACGCATCACCCACCGTTCGACGATGGGACGAGCGTTAGACACATAGCTCTGATTTAATAATAAAATTAAAAAAAAAACTGGGGAGCTTGAAACTTTCAAGGGCCCGGATAAAAATATAAAAAAATGTAGTTGGTTGCAGAAGAAAATACGTAGAAGCCTCGAAGCAGATCTAATCTCCTGCTCCACATAATCATGTTTCATTTAATTTTTTTTCAAATTCATCAAGTCCCGCGATTTTTTCCCGATAAATAAAAAAAAATCACAAATCGCGCATCTCCGCTCGATATCTAATCGATTATTTATCATTTTTTTTCATTCGAAATTCATCTTCGCGAATGCCCGGTGAACCATGAATTCTTGTTTGCCCGTCAAGCCCAAGTGATTTTATATGCTACAGTTAAGAATAATCAAGTGTTAATAGGAGCGAAAAAAAAATTGCATATCATGCCGCCGTGAGACGGAGAGAGTGCTTTATGTCGCATAAAATGAGTATGCCATATAATATATATAGTTGTAGTAGAAAGTGCACAGAAGTAGTGAGACGACACATCACATATGTGCACTATGAGAGTATCGCTGATACATAATGTACACACGGTGTGAACATCATAGTGTATGCACATAGTGCGTTCGCCGAGGCTCTCTCATGCATCTAGGGTCTATGTGACTGCATATTATGCGACGCCGAAGTACGGGACAAAGCGATGGCGTGACGGCGTGCGGTGTCACGGTAGTAGTTCGGGAAATGGGCGCTCCCGGCGGCAGCACTACCATTTGTTGAGGTCAACGGGGGCCACTACGGCGTAGGCGAGAGATACTGCAGCGCGGGTGAGATAGAGATGGACCGATAGTGAGAGGAGAGATACGCGAGAGGAGAGCACTCGGGTAAGCACCCACTCACCATGCGACAAGACGCAGTTCCGGCTTCTGTGTACGGCATCGGGGCCCGAAGCCTTCACCAAAGTACCAACGTCTTCAATCTTCCAGCAGCCTCCAGAAATCTAGCGAATCGATGTTAAAAAAAGAGAGGGAAAAAGACCGATCTACCACTGCCTAGCGGTGGATTTATCGCGTGGATCTACTGGAAGGCCTACTGAGAGGATTGTAGGTTTACGATACAGATTTGGAAAATAAGTACTGAGTCTGCACTGAGAAAAAATAACATAGTAAAAAGCAACAATACTGACTTTATACCATAAAAAAAAAGTTCACAGGGGGAACGTTTACATTTAATAGTTATGACAGTGCCAAAAAATCATGGTTGCAACAATAATTATAATTTAACCAATTGAATATATACTATCAAAAACTATCTATATAGACGTTCCCCCTGGGAACTATTGGTATAGTAGAAAATACTATTCTTTTTCTGAGTGTGCGACTTGTCTACTTGTGTCTACAATCTGTGTGGACTCCGGTCTACGGTTTATGCAGATTGCGGTCTAGGTAAAGTCAGGTCTACAGTTTATATACGTTCTTGTTATTCCGAGCACTGATAAGCAGTGAGTAATGTTTGCTATTGCGCCACTGCTCAGCAGAGAGAAATTGAAAAATTTCTCCGCGAGGTCACTTCCGGTTTGAAAATCTCACTTTTAAACCGAAAATGACGTCACGCAGAGTCATTTTAAAAATTTCGTTGTGCCGTCACTTCCGGTTTGACAATCTCTTTTTTCAACCGGAAGTGACGTTATATCGGAAATATGTCACTTCAGGTGTGAAAATCTCAATTTTCGATTCATATTTTCGGCATGACGACACTTGCAGTCATAAATTGAGATTTTCAAACCGCAAGTAACGTATTTTCAGTACGAAGTCACTTCAGGACGGAAAATTGGATTTTTAACCCAGAAGTGACGGATTTTCGATACGAAGTCACTTCAGGTCGGAAAATTAGACTTTTAAACCGGAGGTTACGTATTTCCACTATGACGTCACTTCCCGTTATAAAATTAGATTTCCAATTCAGAAAAAACATATTTTCGATATGACATCACTTTCAGCAAAAAAAAAAATTAACCCGTAAGTGACCTTTTCCCTTGCGATTTCGCTTCCGGTCGAGAGCAGAGATTTTCAAACCGGAAGTGACGCTTTCCCATATGACTCGGAAACCAGTGCGGTCCCGATGGTCAAATCGCACCCGGTTTGGTGTACAAGATCGCGAATTTGAAAGACGGACATCCTATATCGCGGGATGTTTTGCGTCTTCTCGGCGAAGGGGATGAATCGCGAATCCGGGGACCGGCGAGGGAGGGGGGGGGGGTGAGATTTTGGATCAGACAAAAGCAGCCGAGCCAGACGCAGACGGGAAGCCGGAGGAATTTAGCTGAACCGTGGCAGACCGGGCGAAGGGTTGGACGCGCGGTAGCTTGCCGTCGAGATTTAGCCACACGGAAACAGCCCGGAACCCCTTGGGCAAGATGTTTCTTACCGCGTTGAATAGAGAACGTGGGTGCACGCATTGCGGCGGATTCCCTCGGCTAAAGCACCGCTCGCCTGGCGTCCGCTGCTCGCGAACAGCCATGGAAAATGGTTTCCATACCTGTTCGCTCGCCTAGCTCTCTGCATTAGCAAAGTCAGCCAGTCAGGTTTGTATCAACGTGAATGCGCGAAGGGAGGGTCACTCCCTCACCATCTCGCCGTGCTTTCCGTCCGACGAGTACAAAACGCCTTCAACGGGGCTTTGGCTTATTAAAAGTTAAAATTCATTAAAATTTCTATTCATTCTTAGAACGACCAAAGGGGGGGTCGGGGGGCGTTTTAACGAAAGGTAGACAAGCCGCGTAAACAAGTAACGTATAGGCCGCTACGGTATTCATCTCGACGGAGTCTGGCCGCACCCGGTGGGGATACTGGTGAATATTTTCTAACCGTAACGCAGGGACCGAGGCGGCGTACGCGGCAGCGGCGATGCATAAAGCAAAGGGATTTGCCGCACGGAGAATCTTGTTACGTCCATATGAATTGTTGGAGCGTTCGAGGGGGGCGGCGGGAGGGCCGGGCGGAGAGGAAAGAGCATGGACCGCGTTATACGCCGTACGATCTAGCATGTAGCGAAGTACCGTGTAACCCTCGAGAAGAGCAAGTACCACCGAGCAAGCATGCCGGCTAGACCAGCCGGCGTACCGCTGCACAACTACTCACCGGACTGCGTCATTACGCAGACGAGCCGCATGCAGTCATTTGCGAATGCAACAGGAAATTCCCTCGGAGTTTCGTCGAGATACGTACACCGCCGAGACTCCCGCTGCAACATGCCACCTTAATCACCATTGTTTATACAAATACAAAGGAAAACTGTGAAAATTTTGGAACGGACGGAATTAACCATCTCTTGGCGGGTTTCGAGCGGGTTTTAAAATGCAGAGACGAATTAGCGACGGGACAATAACGGCGCCCACCGTGACGAACACGGTGGCGAAAGGTCCTGGAGGTCTCGGACGGGAAGTTAGTATTTCATGTCTGGAGGGTCAAATTAACACAAAGGGCGGGCTAATTTGAAACGCGACATTAATAATCGTTACTCGGAAGAACACACTGTGGGAAGCTTGTGACTGTCAAGCAAGTAAAATACTGAATAACAGGCGAAATATAAAACGCAGATGCAATTATTCTGTACTCCTGGCCACATGCGAAGAACTTAAGAGAATGGGAAAATGAAGATGAGAACTTAGAATTAAACATAAGTTAAAACAATTTTTCTCATCCAAAAACGAATGGACTAAGTCGTACAAAAAGGATTCCAGTCGATGACTCATTGGCAATGTCTATGTAAACGTAGTAAATACTACATGGAGAGATGTACTAGCTATTGGATAAACTACTCGATATTGCCAATAAATACATTTATTACTATTGCTATAAAATTAGTGTTCATAGAGTATAAAAGTTCTACACTGAGAAAAATAAATGGTTGGTTAAATAAACACATTGCCAAAAGCTTACAACTCTCAACCAAACAAAATATAAAATAACTGTTAACAAAGTATAAAAGTGCTGCTACGTTTCCCGTCTACAAACCTCCAGATTTCTTTCCGTCTCGTTTATGCATCTTTGATTTTAATTCAACATACGGTAAAAAAATGTTGTGGTCAACTTTTCTCGACAAGAAGAATGTATGTTAAATGCATTGATATAAATATATACATACTATGTACAGTGCAGTCGTGAGCTTTTCAGGAGACACCCGGATAGAGACCGAGTGGCATTTCGAATGTTAATAAAAGGTTGCGAACGAGGACAGATGGTCGTGTGCGGAGAGACTCGCGATTTCCAGCTGCATCCTGAAATACCGCTAGATCCAAAGAATCCAGAGCCGCACAAGGAGATCTTATTGCAGCGGGCATTGATTCTCCGTAGCGATCCCGCTGCACGTAGAGGAGGCCATTAGAAGAGCGTGCTGGGTACGAGCCCGAACCATCTGGGTTTCGTCATTAGAGAGATCCGAAGCAGCCGCGCATAATCTACTATATCGAAGAACTTTCAAAATGGCAACCGCCTCTCTCTCTCCACCCCCCTCCCCGTCTCTCCCCTCCATATACCTTATTAAAATTTCAAATCTGTATAAATTCCCCGAAGGTACCGCGGCCGGCAGGAACGTGTATCTGCCGGGGAAAACGAGAGCTTTTCCAACGGTATTCATCGTAAGCCTCGCTTCTCTGTGTCTCTCCCTCTCCTCCACATTCCTCTTTTCGTTCGCTCGGTGAATATTTTCTAGGTCGGAAGACGCGCGCGGGCGTTCGCTCGCGGGGGCCCTGTGGCCGTATGCCAGAGATGCACGAAGCAGAGACATCCGGTGCACAAGGCAATCGTATTCTGTTCGTATTGGATTCGCTAAGGATTCGCGTGGAGCATCACTAAAGGGTAAGAGAAAAGAGAGGAGGAAGAAGGGGCCGCCCGCGGGGTCGGGGGGGGGGGGGCGGGGGTGGTTTCTGGGGGGCATGTGCTGCTTCCCTCTGGCTTGAGCCCTCTCCGGAGTCGACATCAGCTGCAGCACACGGAGGGGCCAAAGCCGCGGGTTTCTTGTATCGGAGCGAGACACGCGGTGGCAGTGGAACTGGCATGCCAGCGGTAACGCAGTAAGAAACCGACGGGTCGTCCAGCCACGGTTATTCCGGAGAAAGCCTCGCGAAAATTCGGTTCTTACGAGAGGAAGAACCCCTCGAGCTGCACTCGAGGCCAACGATCTCCGGCTCTCTTCCTCCTAACCCCTCCCGTTTCCCCGTCTATCTTTCTCTTCGGCGACCAAACGTTCAAAGACGTGAGCTCCCTTTTGCGTTTTTGGCGTAGACGGAAGTATCTTTTCCTTGCCGTATGGCAATTAATCAGTCAACGGTATAAACACCACTTGAGGTGGAGAGAAAAACCAAAGCTGCGGGACTAGGATAAACGAACGGACAAACGGTGCCCGGAGAATTTATATCGCGCGAGAAATTAAGGCCAATGTTGATGCCAAAAGTCATTACGCACCCGCAGGCTACTTTCGGCGGTACAAAGATTTGTTACGAATTAAAGGGGCGCCCGCCTAATGTAATTAACCCAATGACCCATTTTTCCGCTATTTTTCTCATCGCGACCAAAGGTTCAACGAGAGTCCGCTTTCGCGTTTTTTGCATAGGATAAAGTGGGTAATATGGCCCGGTCCATATATCAATGATTTATGCCAATTAATTAGTCAACGCTATAAACACCACTTGGGGTGGAGAGAAAAACAAAGCTGCGAGAGTTGGACAAACGGCGTCCGGAGAATTGATAACGCGCGTGAAGTTGAAGCCAGTGTCGATGCCAAAAATCTTTACGCACCCGCGGTCGCCGGTTGTAAACGCCCGCAGCGAACCGGCTGCTTTCGGCGGTACCAAGATTTGTTACGAATTGAACGAACGCCCGGCTAATGCAATTAACCGAATGACCCATTTTCCCCACGATTCCTGTTTATCATACACTGGGGCCGATGCCCGCAGGATAGTTAGCCCCGCTCGTAGTTGTTACACGCGTACACTGGAAATTGCCTAACATTGACTATTTCCAAAATCTGCATTCATGCATATGCAACTGTAGCCGGTACACAATTTCAGTGGGAAAATTGTGCGAGCGCCTCCGCCGAGGATATTTCACTCGCAATCCGCTCTCATCTCTATCCACCGTCCCGCACCGCCGCCTTGTTCACTTCTATCTCGTCCACGCCATGAAGAATGCACAAGGACTCTCATTGGCAAAGTTTCCGGTGCGCCGAATTGTGCAAACGTAAATTTACGATTCCGGAAAGTGTCTGCCCAATAACTCTCGGTGGCGAAGCTCCCTCGCTGTTCCGTGCCCGGAGCTTTCTTTCCCGTGCGCCCACTATAATGAGGTGAGGGCGGACGTCCCATCGCGGTGGGCATAAGTATATATAAATGAAAAGTCGACAATCTTATGCCTGACGGCATAGAGTCGGATGTCCCGAAGGGAGGGAAAGGCAATTTGACCTCCTCATTCTTCTTTCGTAATTTCTTAAGAGGTCCAATTTAAGCCGACGATTCCTAGCGACCGGAAAATTGTACGGAGATGAGGAGGAGAAATTATTTAAAATCCCCCGACACCGTGAGTGAACCGCATCGGAAGACGGTCCGCGTTTGATGAGAAAGGAAAAATTATGGTTCGCTAAGCTCGTACCTTTTTTCTCTTTCTTCCTTCCCACAGGATTCGTAATCAGTGATTCGCTGCGCGTCTTAATTGACATCGTTTTAATTGATTCGGCTTTACGTCCGTATATTTGTGGGAACGCGATATGAAATATTGTAGATTTTTTTTCCAGTGACGAGGCTTAAGCTTGTACTGGGTTTGACGGATGGGAGGAAGATTCCTGTGGAATATTGCAAAGTGGCAGACATTCACCGAGGGGTAGAGTTTCTAAAGTATCGGGGAGAGTTCGTAAATGGCCGAAGGGCGGCCACATCGAGCAACCGAATTTTGTGGTAAATAAATCGGCTTAGCTCCGGCTGCCGGTTATTTTTGAAGCGGGTTAAAGAGGGTTGTTCCCGGGCTTCCCGCCGAGCTTAACGACGACCTTCTACACTTTATCGTCGAGGCTGCTCGAACACTCAAGAATTTTTGAGCGTTGAACTTGATAAAAAAGGAATCCTAGGTGGGTTTCCGCCGGTTCCGAAAAACGGCACATGGCTGGCTCCACATGGCTACTTTACGCCAAAACGCCATACCCGTTCATCTCGACTCGGCGGTAGCCCATGCAAAGTCGACGTTTTTCCATCCACTAATATGTACCGTGCAATGCTACTACGTCACTGCTTGGCAGAGAAAAAAATTTAAAAATTCTCTGTGACGTCACTTCCGGTTTGAAAAACTCATTTTTAAAGCCGGAAATGCGGACGTATTTCCGGTTTGATGTCCATTTCCGATAGAAAAATTAGATTTTCAAATCGGAAGTTGCGTTTTCGCGTATGACATCACTTCCGGTCGAAATCTGCACTTTTCAAACCAGAAGTGACGCTTTCCCGTATAAAGTCACTTCCGGCCGGAAACCGAGATATTAAAGCCGGAAGTGACGTTTTTCCGTATGACGTCGCTTCCGGTCGAAAACCGAGATTTAAAAACCGGAAGTGACGTTACAGAGAAAATGTATTATTTTTCTCTGGAATATATCACGAATGCAGCCAGTGACGAAACCTTGTGAATTAAGGAACGCAGGAAGCCGGGCAAAAGAATGCGCGTGATACATCTCAGATTTATTTGGAGCGAACGCGAAGTGCACTGGAGTAGCCGACGGTTAAATCTGACCCGAACAGAATCTTCTTCCCCGAGCACCGTCGGGTGCCTTTAACGATTTTCCCTTTTCCTTTAATTCGCTATCAATGCCCATAAAAATTCTACAATCGCGTCCCCGACAGAACTTCCATGCTTTTTTACTATCCGGAGCCATTAATGTCACAGAAATTTATTCGCATCTCCGAGCGTTATATTACCCCGGAGAATAATCGGGATGCGACTCAAAGTCGAAGAAGAACAATTAAGTGTCATTAATATTTCACTGAGCCATTGTTACTTTCGTAATTAAGAGATTTCCGACGTTCGCCGCTTTTCCGTCGCCACGAGACGCTGTTCTTAACGACTCGTCGCGTTTACGTATTTATCTACCAATTAGTAGTCCGCTGTTCGTTCCTTCAATTAACTATTGGATCGGAGACCGTTCCTTTGGAAGTCCGATATTGCGACATAAATAATAACTCGAGACACGCTTAAAATATTCAATAGAAACGGTATCGAAGTCGTGGTAGGACAATGAACTGAGATTACCTTTCGACTTTGTGAGGGTGTGTGTCCGCGCGGAGAAGAAGAATCAGTTGCCCCCAACTGCTTGTGTGGTTCGATAACTCCTGATGACTGATTTGGTTGAGTCAATAAATGAATCCGGTCGAATCAACAAAAGCGTCGGTTGCCAAAAAATTCATTTGATCCGACACATTAATTTGATGACCAAACCAATAAATTTGTTGGCAACCAACTAATTTGTTAGCCCATCCAAATAGATCGCCTAGAGTGTACTTAATCGCATTGGTTGAGGTGACTAATTATTTGTATCCGTGCGCAGTGGTAACGTTGCTAAACTCATTTTTTTACGCCCGACTAAACATGAGGTTTTTTTTTATGACTCAAGTAGGAGAGACCATAATTTCCCGTGCAAAGTGCTTCACTTCTAATTCTATTGTGTGTTCATGGAATAAAATAGAAAATGCGAAATTATATATTACCCCTGGATCGAATAACTCTCCAGGGCGTCATCTCGCCGAGGTGATTAAAGAGACTATTATACCGCATGTTTTCGGGGCTCCTTATTGGCAATGCATCAAGCGTGATTATAATTTGCCCGGTGCAAAGGTTGCTCCGATAGCGATAGGGAAGCTCGGAAAGCGTGGTTTTCGGAAATTATTAGATACCCGTTGGAAAATTAAATTAAGTAGTTGGCTTGTCGGGAAACACGTTTTCGTGCATGCCTCGGTGAACTAAAAGTCCCTCCACCGCCCCGACAACGTACGCAAACTTAGCGAAACATTTTGCACGTAAGCCTAGATGAGTCAGAGCACTGCTGCTTCCCCTTCGGTGCTTTCGCAGCTTCCCTGCCTCACCTCGTCGTCTCTCAACGCATCCTTAAAACGTCTCGAGGGTTTATAGAGTTTCCCAACTTTTTTGACGCGACGCCTGAAATTTTTACAACGTGCAAAATTTACTCATACGCTTCGCGCAAGATGTCTCGCGTATGTGGAAATAAATATATAATCGTAGGGACGGAATTTACGAAAGCCGCTTCAAAAGTGTTCGCGCTCACGGGCGATGAAATAAACAGTTGACACGAGAACCGCGTACGCGGGCGGTCGACGTGTGGTTATCTGCACATTTAATGTTGCCACAACGTTTAGCGTGGTAAACTCACGCGATAAATATTATACGCGTTATGCTTAAGCGGGGGGCTTAAACATGACCCTACCCTCGATTCGGCGCGCGGAGGAACAGATTTAAATGTCGCTCGATTAATTGTGATTTTATTAATTCATTGAGTGTTATCATTGTTCGGTCTGCATCAGCAATTTTCGCATGGATAGAAAAAAAAAAAAATTAATTCCGGTAAATATTATGCGCGTTCTGATCAAGCGGGTGCTCAAACACGAACCTATGGTCAATTCCGGATGCGGAAGCACAGATTTAAATAGCCGTCGATTAATTACGAATTTACGAATTGATTGAATATTTCCATTCTTCGATCTGCATCCGCAAGTTTGCTAGTGAATAGAACAGTAAAGCTTCCTCCATGAGGAAGCAAAAGTGTAATTTCTTTTAAAAATGTAATTCTTTAAATTACATTTTTAAAAATGTAATTTATTTACCAAAATTTAATTTTTTAAAGAAATTTTAAAGAAACACGTATAATATTGATTATACGTGTTCTGCTTGAGCGGGTGCTCAAACATGAGCCTACCCTCCATTCGGGACGCGGAGGAACATATTTAAACATCGGTCGAATGATTATGATTTTATTAATTCATTGATTATTTCCATTCTTCGACCTACCTGTACATTTTTTAAATTAAAATAAATGTAATTTCGGTAAATATTATAGGCGTTCCGCTTAAGCTGGAGCCCAACCACGAGCCCATCCTCGATCCGTCCCGCGAAGGAACAGTTTCAATCGGTCGATTAATTACGATTTACCAAATTCATCGATTATTCCCATTATTCGATCAACCACCGCAACTTTGCTCGCGGATAGAACAAAAAAAAGTAATTTCTTTTATCACATCCTTATCATATTGATCGAAGTGATCCGGGCTGTTTTGACGGATGGCGTTATCGCTGGAGATTGGCAGAGGCGAATGAGGAGGGTGGAACAGAGCGAACGAGGAAAATTCCAACGCTCCCCATCCCCGACCACATAAAGCTGCCTCACCCAGCGTCTCCCAATGCCTGAGACGATGCCGGGCTAATTCCTGACAAGAAAAAAAAGCAATTGTCGTGAATGGACGACGGGGGACGAAAAAGTTGTAATATCGTGACAGATAAATTAGTTTATCTTAATTGTGCGAGACACAAAAAAAAAAGAAAAAAAACCACAGTTTCCGGAAGCTCGACGGTATCTCGCCCGGTGGCCAGCGCTACCAAATTGCGAAGCCCTTTTCTTACTTCCAAAATAATGCTCGTGCTCTCGCACCGTTGTTCCCGGTACCGCTGCTATTACGGCCGCTCCCAGCCGGTGGCTTAAAAGATACGAACGGGGTGCTCTCCCGTTAGAGGGACAAATAAGAATAGTACGGAGGCATTGTTAGCCGGGACGTTGATGCAGTGGAAACAGAGCCGCAGCCATCCGACCGCCCCGGCACCTTTGTCTTGTCTCTCTTTAATACCAGCCGCGACTCTTACTTTCCGACACTCCTTGGACGCTGAATCGAAAAATTCGCTGCGTTAAATTGCCCGAGCTGACAAATTCATTGCCGCAAGAATCGCCCGACCTCGAGAAGAGTTCCCGCTCGAGACTCCGTCGAGGAGTCCGCCGTCTCCCTTTTGTTTGGTACACTGTCAGACGAATGTCGCCGAATGAGCATCGCGAGACCGGATAAAAACCATTCAATTATGAAAAAGGTCGTAATATAAAAAAGTTCCACGGGGAATCGTGCTCCGGCTAATGCCGCCTCCTTGGTCTGAGCGAAAAAGTCGTTTGCCGAGGAATATGCAAGTGCCACTGTATTATTCACGGCGAGCACCGAGTCTGCAGGTAACTTTCGGTTT
>JAPYZD010001926.1:0-47218 GCA_030522725.1 Ichneumoninae sp. B BG-2022a
AAATAAATAAATGAATAAATAAATAAATAAATAAATAAATAAAAATATAAATAAAAATATAAATAAATAAAAAAATAAATAAATAAAAAAATAAATAAATAAAAAAATAAATAAAAATATAAATAAATATTACCTATAAAAAATAATATATGGTTTATCATCAGATTCATAATCAGTAAAAATATTTTGAATTATTTTATAATTTTTTTCTTTTGTAATTTTTGTATCATCAAGACGAAACCATTTTTTTGACATTTCTGATCTTCTACCAAATGTATAATAATGTCCAGAGTTTGCAGTAGATCCCTAAAAATTATAAAAAAAAAAATTATAAAAAAAATTAATATTTAAAAAATACTAGATTATAACTTATGAAAAAAAACAATTGAGAAAATTATTAAAAAAAATTTCTTCAAATTAAAAAAAAAAAATAATAAAATAAAAAAACGAAATAATAAAATAATGAAAAAAATTTACTTTATGTATGATAATAGCATATGCTTTATATAAAAGATTCCAGACATTTATTTCCTCCTCTATAATAATTGGAGTTTTTTCTTTACGACGTTGACCTGTATTAATGTCCCATGAAAATCTATTTAATACAATAAATAAATGGGCTGGAGGTGATTCTTCTGACAAAAATCACAATTGTAAGAATTTTCGTTTTCTAAAATTTCAGGTTTTAAAAATTGAATAAATAATTTTTGTATTCCTAAAGAATCTGAAAATATTTAAATAAAAAATAACTCACCATTTTTAAATTCTTTTTCTGTTGGTATAGGAAAACCAAAGTCACTTATAATCTCAATTTTTTCTGAAATTTTCTTGCAAATTAAACATTGACTTTTATTTACAATTTGACCAGCAAAAACTGTTTCAATTAATTTCTATCAAAATTTAATTAATAAAAAAACTTACAAATCCATGACCTCCCAAAGATGAAAATATGTGTCTAAAAAAAAAAAAATATTTAAAAAAAAAATTAAAAAAAAATATTTAAAAAAAAAATTAAAAAAAATATTTAAAAAAAAAATTAAAAAAAAATATTTAAAAAAAAATATTTAAAAAAAAAATTTAAAAAAAATATTTAAAAAAAAAATTAAAAAAAATATTTAAAAAAAAAATTTAAAAAAAATATTTAAAAAAAAAAATTTTATTCTACCTTGCCACCTCTGTTGCATCTTGTTGTTTTCCAACATTATAAATATCAGGTAATGCATTTAAAATTTTACGAGGACTCAAATATGCCCTAAGCAAAAAATTAATAATAAAAAAAAAAAATAATATTAAAATTTATTTACTTTACTGAACGAGACATTTGAAGAAAAAGAATTTGTAATTCTAACAATAATTTTGGTGATACATCTTCATTTTTTGAAGGCAATTTGAATCTATATAAATTCCCAATAAAAGAATTACAAAGAAATAAACATTGAAGAAATGAATTTAAATAACAAGCTAAATTTATAAATAGTTTTATTTTTTACTTACTATTTCCTAAATTCAAGAGCCCTACTTCGGGTTCATTTAATTCTAAAATAAAACCATGCCTTATAGGACTATATGGTATTGTTGTATGTAATTTATCACTCGAATTTATATTTTGGGACATTCCAAAATATGGCATCGAATATAATTTCTCTTGTGTCTGATAATAATATGAATCGATAGGTAGAGTTGATAAAACATTAGATTTTCCGGTATAGTTGAAAGAAGTTGGAGCTGGAGCAGAGTTGGGAAATTCAGCGAAAATTGTATCAGCGGGAGTGAAGACTGGAGGTGCAGAAGAATACATAGTAGAGGCGGAAGGTGCAGGAGCGGGAAATGTAGTAGAGGCGGAAGGTGCAGGAGCGGGAAATGTAGTAGAAGCAGATTCGGGAGGTTCAGCAGGAGAAAATGTAGCAGGAGCAGATGCGGGAGATGAATAACGTGATATTGTGTCTGTTATGTTGATGAAATAGATTTAAGTAATTACTTGATTGGGACATTGATTGAGATTTTGGGACAACATTTGATTTTTTATTGTGCAAATTAGTTGCTACAATTGCAGCAGTAACAGCGCTAGCTACTAATGAATCAAGATCTTTGGTTGAAATTAAAGTTTGATCTGAATTTGTTTTAATTTTTTTTTTTTCAGTCTGCAATTTATTTGAAGCATTTTTTAGAAGAATTGATGGTTGAGTAAATCCTAAGTATTTGGTTGGTAAATATTGGCCATATTCCTTCTCATTAAACTTTGTTGTTGTATCTTTACTCAAATCTTCGAGTCGTTTTTCTGAAAAAATATCTTTTTTTTTTTTAATATTCTTTTTCACCTTCTTGAGTTGAAGAACACTTTCTTAATAATTGTAATACATTTACTAATAACTTCATTAATCCATTTGATATCGATCTTGAAGTTGTCCATAGAAATTTAAGTCGCTCGAAAAATGAAATTAAAGATTTTAAATAAATTATAGAATTATCAATTTCTGAAACTAAATTAAAAAATTAATAAAAAAAAATTACTAACAAGGGAATTTTCCTCCAATAAGAATATGTATAATTAATTGCAATGTATGTTGAGCATTAATTGGATTCTATTTTGATAAGAAATAAAATTTATACTTACGGCTGAACGTACAGCTACCATTCTTAAACAACCTTCAACAAGGCTACCCCTTATTTGATTTATATTTTTATCTTCTGGAATTGGAGGCTCATAATTATGGCAAGCCTTGAAAGAATTATAAAAAAAAATATTTTTTTTTAAAAATTTCTTACCATAATAAATGCTGACATTAGTTCATAAAAAGGAATTGATGGAATATATTTATTTGATATAACTGAAAAAGAAATAAAATATAAAATGAAATAACCTTCTATATATTTAGGAGGTGAAATAGGTTCCCAACAAAATAAACATAAACCCCGCCAAATACTAATTACTTGTTGAGGTTGATAATTATTTAAAAATATAATTAATTTTGATTTAAGATCTTTTTGATTTATCTTTTTAAGAAATAACATTATATTATTTCTCACAAAAATAGGAATATTTGATAAGTCTTGTGAGCAATAACCATCTTTGCTTGTAATGAATTCAATTAAATTTGAAATTAAAATATTTTGACCTTGAAAAAAAAATAAACTTTTTTTTTTTTTTTTTTACCAGAACCACCAGAATCTTTAAGTTGTGAAGATAATAAATGAAAGATTGGTTCTTTTTTTTTTAGATTCAAATTTGTATCAGCTATCCAATAAATGCTCAACTATAATATTAAAAGAAAAATATATTCTTACTTCTATTAAATCTGTTATTGTCGGCCTTGATGATTTAATATCATGCCATATACGACAAACCCAATCTCTTAATAATGATGACGGAAGAAATTTTGGGTCTGTAACTCCCGCCCTTTTTTTACAAATTGATAAAATAATCAAAGTCTCTTTTCGACCAACATCACTAGCTTCTAAATATCTGATTATAAATATTTAATTCTTTGAATTACATTGATTTATAAGTTAAAAACAAAAGTACAAAATCTGCGCCAAATGCATCATGTCGTTTTGTTGAAAATAATAATTTAATTTTTGCAGGTGTTAAACATTGTACTAAGATATTACTATGACATAATAATAATTGTTTTAATGTAAAAAAAACAAGTTGTTGTTCAAATGGAAATAAACTAAAATTAAATTAAAAAAAAAAACCTTACTTAAGAAAATTTAATACTTCATTTAAATAATCAATTATTTGTTTTTCATTATAAGTCATTGCAATCAAATCTTGTATACGCCTATATTTACTTTCTTGTGATAACTTTGTAGCAGCCAAAAGAGATCGTAATGGGGTTAACAAGTATTTTTTTTTTTTTAAATTTGACTCATTATTAATCCAAGGATTAAGGTTTTGACGTTTCAGTTTTGAGGTATCATTATCAATTTCTATTGTCACAGCCGTAGTACTAACTGTATCAACAAGACTAGTGACTTTTTTTTCTGGTTGTGATGATAATGACGATTGACTCGACATTTGGGCTATTAATTCAACATGATCATCAGGATGATACACCGATAATTGGGGCTTATCTGCCGTTACATCTTCTACTACTGGACTTTCATTCTTCATAGATGGTTCTGTTATCAATGAGGTTTTGATGACAATGTCATTATCAGAATTTGTCATAGAAGGGGAAGGAGGGTTCTCATCCTCCGCCGGAAACGGTGGCGGATTTGACATTAATATTCAGTAACAGTACAGCGACATTTTATGAACAAAACTGTACTTGTTCAATTAAATCACGCAAGCTAATTACATAAAAAGAGTTGCCTAGTTTTTATCTGTCCCAACTTCGTACAAACAAGACAGCGGACCTTATAGGAATTAAATGAGATGAGTGTAAATTTGGCAAGCATACTTATCTGAGGATTGTAGATAAGTTTTGCTGTGGCGTCAATGGCTCGTCATAAAGGTACCACCAGTAAACGAGTTCATGATTCGAAAATTACAACAGTGAAAGGCGTCGTGAGTACGCCGGCACTCCCTCCACCACCTCAAAGGGGATTACTGAGAGTCCGGCTGCCGGCTTGTGCCCGTCATGGTACACTGCCAACTATCTATTCGCCTAGTGAATCAGCCGCAACTGACAGTGCTGAGAGTTTTATCTACACACGTGCAGGAACGGGTAAACGTGTAAGGATCAACGTTCCTGAAAAAAATGAACAAGTAACATGCTCAACAACAGAGCCTATCCCGCCAGAAAGTTATCCTGATTGGATGAAGCTAGGATGTAATTACACCGGATTTTCTCCTTTCAACTCCTCCGTATCATCATATGAAATACCTCGTATATCTTATGACAGTCTATCTCCTAAATCGTTTTTTGAAAAATTCGTTTCACAACGACGACCTTGTGTATTAGAGTTAAATGAAGAAAATGATGAATTTCTTAGTATGATTACAAACTGGAAAAATATCGATTACTTACGTCAAGTCGCGGGTGAATTCAAAGTAGCAATTGAAATTAAAGAAGAACATCAATTTTTTGGTAAGAAGAATCTCTTTAAAAAATTTTTTTGATTATATGATTGATTATTTTTTTTTGATTATTTGATTTTTTTTGAATTATTGATATTAAAAATTAATTATTGAATTTTCAATATTTATAATAATTTATTTAAAAAAATAGTTCATGATTTTAGGCGAAGGTCGTCGTAAAATTATGTCATTTTCTGAATTTTCAAATAAAATTGAGTCTGGTAATGAAAATTTATATTTATCTGCACAACCTTCACCAGAATCAGAATCTGGTAAGATATTTAATATAAAAATTTTGATAGGTCCCACGACGTTGGGACCAGATTTTATTCTTAAATCAATGTTACTTAAAAGTTTTCCACATAATCCATCAATAATTGGGTAAAATATTTTAAAAAAAAATATTTTCTCAGAAATTTAATACCCTATCAATATAATCTTTGGATGGGAAGATCAATTCAAGAATCTTCAACAGGATTACATCATGATTTTCATGATAATTTATATGTATTATTAAAAGGTAAAAAAAATTATAATTTTAAAAAAAATTATAATTTTAAAAAAAATTATAATTTAATTTTTTCAGGTATTAAATATTTTCGTATATTTCCACCAAATTTATCTGAAATAATTGGTCTTTCAAAACAACCAAAAATTATCTATTCTAATGGTCTCATTTCATATGATAATTATCATAGATCAGATGGTAAGATTTTAAATGAATAATAATAAATATAATTTTAAAAATTTAGGTGCTGATGAAGCAGCAGTTTTAAATTGGCGTATTGAACAAGCTGGAGAAGAAGTAGAAGCATTACGGCAACGATTAGGAATTATAAAAAATCAAATTATTGAATTAAATAAACAATTATTATCAATTGATAGTAATAAAAAAAGAAAAAAAAAAAATCATAAATCACGAAATTTTATATTTGATTTAATGCAACCATTAACCAAAGAAATTATTATATCAGAATTAAATACACGTCAAGAATCATCAGATTTAGTTTCAGCGTATATTGATGCAGCATTATTAAGGTTAGTATTATTGTTAAATAACTTTTCTTCAGACAAAAAAATTTTACTGAACAACTTGATGATTTAATTTTAAAACGTCAATTATCTGAAATAAGTGATAATCTAGAAAAAGATAATGAATCAAATATTGTTAACTCAGAAACAACAAAAATGATGTTTGATGATTTTATAAATGCAGATGATGCAGTAAGCACAATGCAAAGTAGCGATGATGATGAAGTTGCCCTCCTGGAGAAAAACCAGATAATTTTTGTAAAGAAAATACTCCCGACCCTCACAAACATATTAATCAAAATAATTATAATGATATAACTCCCGAAAACGTTTTAACTAAATATATTGAAATTAAATTGAAACCAAAAGATTTATGTAAGAAATTTTTATTAAAAATTTTCGTGTTAATAATTTTTTTTTTAGTATATTTGCCTGCAAGTTGGTTTCATGAAGTCATATCAACAAATTCAAATGATGATGAATCAAATCCTTCAAAAGAAGAAGGACATATCGCATTTAATTATTGGTTTAGTCCTCCATCAACACAAAATTTTGATGATCCTTATATTGATGACTTTTGGGCTCGAAGATATAAAAAAATGGCGGCTAATATTGAACAAGATTGGCAATTACAATGTGTCATGAATATGATGAGTAATAATAATATAACAACAGATGATGAAGAACTTAATTCAACAGATTTAAGTTTACTTCTAGAAACTGGTATAATTAATAAAGTGAATAATAAAAAAAAAAAAAAAATAGCAAAATTTGAAGAAGAAATGCAAGATGATGATCTAAAAAATTCAGGTCCAAGATTAATTATAGATGCTTATAATAAACATAAACAACTTAGAAACAGAGGGACTTCTTTTTAATTTTTTTTTGCATCATTTTTGAACAATATATTATTATTAAATAATATTATTATGAATCTTATTAGTATGATTCACTTTCCTAATAAGACAAAACATTTTTAATTGGGACTAGTCCCAAATAAAAATTTTGTATTCATTTTTTAAAAATATTATATTTCGAATTTACCTGAAAGTAACTTTCATGATTTAACATAGGTTATTACAAGGAGATTTATTCCAGTAAAAAGATTATTTTTGATAATCAGCGTGACACTTTCATGAAAATATTAATTTATAAAAGTTATGATTTAGAGTGCTTTTTGAGTCATCAGCTACGTATAATTGTTGCAGGTGTATTAAAAGCACAATATTATATTCGATAAACTGGTATATTTTTAGCTAGAAATCGTAAATTTATAATTAATGCACTATTTTAAAGTCTCGTTGAAATTTTTTTAGTTTCAGCGATCTATAATTGTGCTATAATTAATCCTTCGTATTACTGGAAATATGATTATTGATTATTTCCTGGGAAACCGTTGGGATAATTTCAATTACGCGCCTCTAAAGGTCTCAATTACTTTATTTAAAGTATAATTGAACACCCAGAGGTGCCATATAAAGAGTCACATATTTTCACTGGCGATCTACATATATTGATTGCTTGAAATATAAATAAGTTGATATATTAGAATTGATGGATGCTTCGAAGCCGTTCTCAATTTATTATTTTAAGCGGTCAAATGCAATCCAATAATAAATAATAATTCAGCTGGGTGGCCCGTTCTTGTACAATTTTATGGGTCAATTTAAGTTGAAAACATTGTTTGTATATTATCGTTAAAAGATGCATTTAATATTAATTGGCGGCACCGGCTCCGCTACAATTCATTTTTGTCAAATAGCGTCTTATTAAATTTTAACTAATTTTTTAGTTTAAAGTCGGAGAGACGCAAAACTTAAATTTGTAGCATTTAAAATTTTAATGGTTAATAATAACCATTTGACAATTGTTGCAGAAATTATTATTCTCTTTTAAAGCTTTTCAATGCCACGGAAATCCATTTATGAATAATGAGACCTCCGCCACGATTAGCTAATAAAAATAGTTTCATCAAGGAACCTTAATCTGAATGATTACACTGATTTTTAAGGGCTGACGATGAAAAACAAATAAATCAAGCGTTTTAATTATGATTGTCTATTATTTTCTTAGTTTCAGACTTTATTTTTATACGCAATAAAAAAGTTTCGTATATATGTTAGCAGAGCAACATAACAAATTTTATAAGCGTTCTGCTTTAATATTTGAATTTGTTGTTCTGTCAGTCAAATGCGATATATTGTTTTCATTTAAAAAATTTTTTTTTTTTTCAGCTTAATATTTTCTGTCAACTTAATTGTAGAATAATAAAGTCTCCAAGTTTTCCAATCATGTCAGACCATAGAGATGTTTGTATATTTGGTCGTTGAGTTGTTGATAATTTTTCCCAAACATCAATTGGACATGAAATTGATTGACTACGTTTTTTGAATACATTTTTTTGTGGATTTGGAAAGGATTTCATTGTCGTATTATCAATTCGAGTTATTGGCCCACGACATTTGATACTAGTACATTTAATACTATCATTTGAATTATTTGGTAATGGAGGGGAGGGTGTTGATAATAAATTATTATTAATTTTTTCACTAGAATCAAACTTATTAGATTTTTCTATTTGTTGCAATTCATCTCTATGATATTCATTTTTATACGATGTTTCTTGAGACGCTTCTACATAAGCAACAACTGCTGTGGTGTCATCCGGTTTACCACCAAGAATACGTTTCCCACTTATTTTGTACCATGATTCAGAAAAGGGAGTTTGATGATTTGAGAAAGCGGGTGATGCACGGTATACAGCATACTAGAATATGATTAAAATTATAGAATAGATTACCTCAACAAGATATTTTGCTACACGTTCGGGTTGTAATAATGGGACACGACTTATTCCTCTTGATGAGGTTGGGACACTTGATAAGCAAAGCTTATTTAATGTATCTCCTATTTCGTGAGAATATAGATTATCTAATAATCCATCACTTCCAATAATTATTATATCACCATCCTAAAATATTATAATATTATTTATAAAAAATAATTGCGAAAAAAAAATTATAAATTTGAAAAAAAATCATAATATTCACCTGTAATTCAAATAAACTTGTTTGTGTTAAAAAATGAGCATTTTTAAACATACGATTTGGGTCAGGTAAATCTGGTTCAGCCATTCTAGTAATTTGATATGGAGTATTAAAACTATGACATCCTGGTTGTGTACGTCCAACTAAACAATAACAAAATTGTTTGTCTTCTCTTTGTGTTAATCTAAATTGAAGTAATCCTGAATCTCCAATATTTGCTACTTGCAAGTATTGATTTTGGATTGCTGCTAGACAGAGGGTTGTACTCCCAACCTCTTCTAACTCAGCAGCCGCACGACAAACAATATGTTTAATTATATCTCGAGAATTATAAGGTAAGTGTGATTGATTAAGCATTTGCGCTATTTCAGCATCAAATACATGTTCATTTGTTGACCTTCGATTATTTGAGATTTGAAAACATCTATTGAGCAATTCTTTCGGCAACCTTAAAGGATTTATTCCTTCATCTGCAACGCTATTCACACCATCAGCAACTCCTAATATGTTGCTTTTGAAAAGACACGCGTCGCAATTTCCACTTTTATGCAATTTTAAGGGATGCCGAAGGGAGTAAGCTACATTATAAGTCTATAAATCACTGCGCACCTGCACCTTGGAAAAAATACATTCCATGCGGTTCTGGGATTGCAGCGATACTTGTCATACGACGGAACCGCTTCTGCTGTTGTTCGTTCCCGCAACATGCCAAAAAGTGACAGCAAGAAGAAATCCAGGAACATGACGATGACCAGAACGTTGCGCCGCTCGATATATCAGAATCAAAGGTGGTTGCCATGCTTCAGCATGGTGTCTTTCTAATCAATTTTGAAAATCATCAAAGTGGATGTTTCCACTCATATGCATGCAAAAATATGCTTTTCTTACTATGCACAAATTTTATTATCAATTAATATCCCCACCCTAAACACAAGATAACTTCAATTTTGAATGATTCTTAAGTTCTTAGTTTGAATGACAAGAGGACGTCAATTTCGTCGCCATTTAATGCGATTCGATCTTTTTTCGGTAGCTTAGACTGGGAGCTAGGAGGCGACCGCATACCGCATGTCCTTATGACGGACCTCCAAAGTTACGGAAGCGCTCATACTCGCAGTGTGTTATATTATCGCTAGTGCGCATTTCTTAAGTGAGAGCGAGCAAATATTCTGGAACATACTACTGTCAAGCGAGTCATGATTTGCGCCAAAAGATTTGAAATCTTGTATTGTTTAATAAAAACCAAAGTGTAATAAGTTTTTACCGTATTGAGAGGTGCTGAGAGTTCCGAATTTTTTTAAACAACAAAATCGCGAATTGCCGTTCACAAACCAATTTAACAAACTTTATTGAATTTTGTAGGCGTGTGCATAAACATTGTAAAATGAAATGTATGCGCATTCATGAAAAAAGAGTTTTCAAAGACAACATTTTTGTGCATGATTTTCATGCACATGCAGCACAAAGTTTTTTCAAGCTTTGCAAGTTGAATGTCTTTGAGTATTCATGATTGCGATGTGTCTGCTTGTATAATATGAATGTAAACATGCTTCATTGTGGAACTGTTTCATCCTAAAAGCTGAGATGCTATAGATTGATTATCCTTGGCATGTCTCTGCGTAATATGTTGTTGCATGCCTATAAAAGTATGTGAAGATGTAAGGCGCCAAAACACGAACCAGTATTTCACTAAAACTGTATTAATTGAGACTGCCGCGATGCATTACCGTCGAACGCAATAATTGCTTCTCAAGAAGAGACGGGGGTACAAACTTTCTAGCTATTTTTTTGTAAGGCTTAAATTGGCCACATTTTCTTCCAAATTAGTTTTTAATCTTTAAGATTTTTTATAGTAAGATGACATCAGCTGAAAATACAGAATCACGTATGAGTAAATATGAAAAAATTAAAGAAATTGGTAAAGGCACTTTTGGTGAGGCAATTCTTGTGAGAACATTGGATAATGACAAAAAACATTATGTTATGAAAACAATTGATATATTAAGATTAACATCAAGAGAACGTAATGAAGCTATCAATGAAGTACGACTCTTATCCTCTTTGAGACATCCGTATATAATATCATATAAAGAATCATTTGTACATAAGGGGAAAATTTGTATAGTCATGGAATATGCAGAGGGCGGTGATCTGTTTCGATTGATTCTTCGTCAGCGAAAAAAAGGAATATCATTTCCGTAAGAATTAATAATAACATTAAGAATTATTTACAATTATAATTAATTTTAATATATTTATACTTTATTATCATAATGGTAATAATTTTTATTATTTATTTAATTCAGAGAAAATCAAATTGTGCGATGGTTTACTCAAGCAGCAATGGCGCTTAAATATTTACATAATCAACATATATTGCATAGGGGTAGGTTTTTTTTTACTATTTTAATATTTTAGATTTAAAAAGTTCAAATATGTTCCTTACAAATAGTGGCCGTTTATGTTTAGGTGATTTTGGGATTGCGAAAACTTTAAGTGCCACTGCTGCATTTGCACAAACACAAATTGGGACACCTTATTATTTAAGTCCCGAAATTTGTGAAGTAAATAATATCTGATTTTTTTATTTACAATTTCAGAATCATCCTTATTCATGGGCTTCAGACATATGGTCACTTGGTTGTGTCCTATATGAATTAACAACATTAAAAGTTCCTTTTGATGGACCCAGTCTGGGAGCCCTTGTGGCAAAAATCACTCAACAACAGGTACTAACAGTATTTACTCAACAATAAATCAAAATTACTATTTATTATTAATACAGTTTCAATTTTCTTTTCAGCCTCCTCCGCCTTTACCAGAACACTTCAGTCAAGCTCTCAAAAAACTTTGTGCTTCATGCTTACATAGAGATTGGAAAAGACGTCCCAGTGCTGAATCTATTTTGCAAACTGATATTGTTAAGGTATAACTTTGAAGCTCCATAAAAATTTTTAGAATGAAATTCGAGCGATGTTATTGGAACAGCATAAGCGTACTCGTAGAATAAATGACATTTTAGTTAAACCATCAACAAGTTTGATAATAAAAAATAATAATAATAATAATTATTATAATAATAATGACATCAATAATAATAATAAAAATAATAATAATAATAATAATAATAATAATAATGGAGATGATGAGGTTCCTATAACACAAGATTACAGTGAAGCTTCTCAAGAATATCAAAAATCTAAAGTCCCACAAAAAGGACGAAGTGAGTCGATATTTTTAATGATTTTTTTACTAGTTTATGAAAAAGTGTTACGAAGACAAGAACGAACACAGTGGTCGTCTCAGCCTGATAGTAGATCCCTCAAAGTCTCGCATTATCCCCTCAATTCTCTAAATCTCTGTCAAAGATCAGATAGCGCACTCACGTTGAAAGGAGCAGACCAAAAAACCAATAATATATCTAAATCCAATGATAACAGAAAAGAAATTGCAAAGTTACACAAATCAGCAGCTGGGTCGGGAGCTCGTTGTTGTTGTTGTTCATCTGAACACTCTGAGGTCTATGTTGCTTCTAAACAACCCTTTAAGAAGAGCTCATTAGGAGTCTCCAAATGTCACTTAGCTAGTTCAAGAAGGCTGAAATCAGAGGCATCAAGCGAAGAGAGGTCGCGAAGACGTACACCAGTTACTACAGCTTCACCCATTCTATGTTCTCCTGCAAAGTGCAATGAAGAAGAACAACATTATCGATGGATTTCGCAATATGAAGACATAAAAAAATTAAATAATAATAATAACAATAATAATAATAATCTGATTAATCCATCTTTAGATATTTCTTGGCGTACAAAAATAATTAGTTAATAGTTTTTATTAAAAAAAGATCTGTATCTGCAAGCTACTTTTTGAATTGAGCCTTCTACCGGATTCGAACCAGTGACCTTTCGCTTACAAAGCGAACGCTCTACCAACTAAGCTAAGAAGGCACATTAGTGGTCTAAATGGCTTTCTTAAGATGAAATATTTTTAAGTCGTCTTTCTATAATACATAATCTGCAATTATTGCAATTTTTGGATGATAATTCTCACTTTTCAGCACTTGATTCAAGCAAGTTTTGTAACTCTTTTGGCGGATTAAGTCCGAGCGATTTGGCTCTTTCATACCGTGCATACTATAATAAATGAGAAATGATGTGTCACTAACTCTACTAAGGCCAATTGATGGTCCGTAGGTGTAATCCTTATCAAAAATTTGTAATTTTTCTTCTGCATTATCACATTTGACAGTGTCTAGTCGTTGCTTTTTCAATAAGGATTTTTGCGGCGGCGTTATTCCATCATTAGATGATGCCGAGAATGAACGTTTAAAGTGCATATAAAAATTAAGTGGATTCGTTCTACCGTCAAAAACATGTATCTAATTTGGAACATGTATCTAATTTGAAACATGTATTTTTATCAAATTAATATTTTATATGTTTAGCACCCGTACATGCATAGATTACACAAAAAAAAAATATTAATACCAATCTTTTGCTGCCACTCCTGCAGACAAATCTAATTGATGTTTATAATCGGCTATATAAGGATGTTTAATAATGTCAAGCATCGAAGGAAATTCAGCAATTTTTTCTGGAGTAAATTCTTGTTCTGAAAATTCATATTTATTTATATATATGGTACTAAAGGAATGCTCTAAGTCATCTTTATCAATATTGCTGAGGTGCTCATTGCCTCTAAATTCGGCAAGTACATTAAGCAATAAATACGCATGAATTTTAGATCTCGTGAATATGGAAGGCTGATTTTTTAACATTGCATCAAATGTTAAAGGTAAGTTTAAATATGAATAATAAGACATTTTTTGATTTAATATTATTTGATTTCTAATATTTTGATTTAATTCAAATAATATAATAGAATATTTTTCAACCTTAAAAATTTTTGTTTTAGTCATTATAAATACCTGAATATATGTAATATCTATTATAATGTAAATTAAAGATCTTCTAAACATTAAATTTGTTGTAATTATTGGCTATTGAAAAAATAATTAAAAATAAATACATACTAATATAATTTCAGGATAATCTCTCATATTTTCTTCCCATATATTAATCAATCTAAAATTATTTTAAAATTAATATTAAATAATAATAATAATAATTATAATTAAAAAATAATTACCTTGCAAGACAAGCTATATACATTCTCCTATCAAATTTATTAAGTGCGCCAAATTCATTAAGATATGTTGAAGCATTAATAGCTGTTATACCAGGTGATTTATTTATGATAGAAATTTGTGATAAATTATTATATATTTGACATGGTAATATTATCTGTTTTAAGATAAATTTTATATATTATTTTACTTGTTTACGAGGACATAATAAATTTTTTAATTCATTTTTCCATCGAGCTAATCGAAGTTTTAAAATAAATTCTTCATTTGTATTACACTCTTCAATTTGATTAAGACAATTAATATAATCATCTATAAATGTGCAACAAGAAAATCTAATGGAAAAAATTTTTTTTTTTTTTTTTTCACATACTTTTTATTTCTACATATTTGTTTATTTTCCCAAAATTTAGATATTTTATTATAATTATTAATCCAATTATTTATTTCTTTATTTGAATTTAAATTACAAGTTACAAATTTAATCCAAAAATTAAACCCTGTTTTTATATTTAAACCCGACCAACAATCTCCGAATAAATCTTGCTTTAGAGGAAATAATACAATATACTCATTTTCACAAATACAATAATTATTATCATCATTATAATAATAATTATTTTTATTCTTTCTGCTGTTTGGATAAATTTTACTCATGTCATTCAATATATTTAATCTCTTTAAACGTAATGAAATTTGATTATGTCGTTGTAATTTAATTTTGGAGATTGAATTAGAATATGAAATCGTATAATTTGAGGTTAATAAGGATTCTGGTTTATTAGATGATAAAAGATATTCAACATTAAGATCTTGAATTTCACATTGAAGTTTTGCATGCATAAATGGTAATGTCTCATTAATTAAGTTTTTTATGATTTCATTATTCCTTGACTATATGAAATAATAATTATTATTGATGCCTACAGAATGCAATTTTATATTATTAAATTCACTTAATTCAAAATCTAATTCTTGTGAAAGGATTTGAATGTTATTCCATATTTTTAATGAGTTTATTCCCTGCTGCTGCTGATTTGATTCGTCTTTGAGATTTCTAAACATCATTTCTTTATCATTACTTATTTGAGTCATTGCTGTGTCTTCAACCCAACAACCCTTTACGACTTCAATAGGAAATTGTTCAAGAGAATCCTTACTAGGAGCCCAAAATCTAGACTCTAATTGTAGCTTACGTTTTTGTTGCGGTTGTTGTACTTTATCAAATATAAGATCCAATAATTTACTAAATGTTTGCTTGCGCGGGTTTTTTCGACCTTCGGTCATACGTTCAGGTGCAACCCGTTTTTTCGCTGGCAACGCCGCCGCCGCCGCTGCATTTGATACGTTTAATTCAGTTAGGGTGTCAGGTGATACATTTATAGTTTCTTGTTTAGTCGGGAGTGCAAAGAGAGTGCTTTTTTCATTTTTAATATTGGAATCATCAGAAACTCTCTGTTGTCTATGCCGTTTGATTTTTTCGGTTGCATGCAATTTCCTTTCAAGAATTAGTGTATCGACAGCTTTGGCTGCCTGTTCTTTATCACAATAGGTATCATTATGAGCTGAATGCGTTTCTAAAACTGACGAGACATCTAATTTCTTTTTGCCCCGAGGGGCACTGGGACGGGACCGGCGTGGCATTCAGATAGTCTAAAAATAGTCTACCAGGATCATTACTGCTGACCCAATAAAGTTGACAGATAAAGAAAATGGCGATTTCGGCTGATGAATGGAAAACAAAAGGAAATACTGCATTTACTGCAAAAAATTATGAAGAAGCAATCAAATGTTTCACAGAAGCCATTAATGCAGATCCAAAAAATGAGGTGTTTTATTCAAACAGGTCCGGGGCTTATGCGTCTCTAATGAAATATGAAGAAGCACTTAAAGATGCCATTACCTGCATAAGCATTAAACCCAGCTGGGGAAAAGTAAGTCCCAAAGAAAAAAGTTGTGAATAATAATTTTGAAGGGTTATTCGAGAAAAGGTTTGGCTGAGCTAAAATTAGGAAAATATGCTGATGCAATTGAAACATACAAAAAAGGATTAAATGTGGATCCAAACAATTCTGGACTTTTATCAGGTTTAGCTGAAGCAGAAGAATCAAATCCAGGTATTCAATATTTTTGTAAATTTTTTTTTTTCAGCGAATTTAGTCAAGAAACAAATAGGTGTTATGATAAAGTCACTTTTATCAATGCCTGTAAGGTTTTTTTTTAAATATTTTTTTTTAAGAAATTTAAAAAACACGCTGAAGAAGCTCCAGAATTTGAAAATAAATTACATTCTGTCATGGAAGAAGTATTTAAGAATCCTCATAATCTGCAAATTGCTTTGGGATTACAGCCAGATCCATTTATACGAGATGCTTTAAGAATCCTTTTACGTTTACCAGATGAGGAAAATACGGCACCGACATCATCAACACCAACACCTGAGAAAAAACCACCAACACGTCAATTATCGCCAGAAGAAAAAGTAATGATTACTTTAATTATTAATTTAAATTTTAGGAGGCTGAAAAATCAAAAGAACGAGGAAATAAATTATATTCTGAGAAAAAATTTGAAGAAGCACTCGCTGCTTATGATGAAGCTATTAAAATTTATCCTTCTAATCTAACTTATCAAACAAATAAAGCAGGTAATTAACAAAAACTTTTTAAACTTAAAAATTTTTTTAGCCGTTTATTTGGAAATGGAAGATTATGATAAATGCATAGCTGAATGTCAAGATGCGTTAAATAAACGATATGAAGTTAGAGCAGAATATGAAAAAGTAGCGAAGGTGATATCACATCAATTTTTAATAATATTTATTTAGATCTATAATCGGTTAGCAGTTTGTTTTACAAGAATGCATAATTATGAAAAAGCAGTAGAGATGTATGAAAAATCTTTAATGGAAGATAATAATCGGCATACTCGAACAGCATTATCAGATGTCAAAAGATTAAAAGAAAAAAAAGAATTTGAAGATTATATAAATCCAGAAATTGCTGAAAAGGTAATCAAAAAAGATTTTAAAAAATTTTTTTTTTTTCAGCATCGTGAAGCTGGTAATGATTTTTTTAAAAAAAATGAATTTCCTGAAGCCAAAAAGGAATATGATGAAGCTATTAAACGAAATCCAAAAGATGCAAGATTATATTCTAATCGTTCAGCAGCTTTAATGAAATTACTTGAATTACCTTTGGCTCTTAAGGTTAGTTGTTATGGCATTGATGATTAAATTATATACGATATATATATAATGAATTTAATGTGTAGTTTTCAATCTGAGCCCATAACAACATTATAGGATGCTGAGAAATCACTCGAATTATGCCCAAATGTATCTAAAGTTTGGGCAAGAAAAGGAAACATTCACTGTATGATGAAAGAGTTTAACAAAGCATTGGAATCATATCAAAAGGGTTTAGAATATGATTCAGAGAGTATTGAATGTAAAAGAGGTTTAGATGATGTATGTTAAATAGAATTTTATTTTAATTATATTAGGTTTTAATTAAAATACAAGAAAATACAACTTCTGATAAAGTTGATGAAGAACAAATTAAACATGCCATGGTAAATATTTTTTTAATTTACTTTTCTTAGGCCGATCCAGAAATTCAAGCCATTTTGAGTGACACACACTTTCGCTTATTGTTAACTCAAATAAATGAAAACCCGTCCAAATTAATGCAGTAAGTTTTTTTTTTTTATTCAATTATCTTTTAGAGCTATGAAAGATCCTAGTGTGGCGACGAAAATACAAAAACTAATGGCAGCTGGAATATTGAAAATGTCCTAAATTTGTAATTTTTTTTTTTGGGACTTTTTTTTTGTTTTTAAACAAAAGGCACAATATCATTAATTGAAATGTTTGGAAATATTTTAAATGAATTAAAAAAAGTTGTACCTCAAGAATTGCAAGACGAGTAAGCCTTAAAATAATTATCCTTATTTAGATTGGTACATGATATTGTTGAAAATCCTCAAAATTTGGTCAATAAAATTAAAGATGATCCATCGAAATATTTGGAAAAAATTAATACAGATGAATTGAAAAATATTGTTAATAGTTTTATAACACACAAAGAGTAGTCATATGTAATTTTTTGTGTTTAAAAAAAAAAAAAAAATTTAGCGAACCTGTTGTGCTCTGTGACACATAATGGAAGAACATCAGCTAAAAACAATTATTGAAAGGGGAGAATTTTGGAAATCTCTTGAGAATAAAGTCCGTAATAAACTTCCACAAGAAAAATCTGATTTGTAAGTAAGTTAATGATTATTCTCTCTATTACTGTTGTTTAGGTTCATTCGGCATTTTGATGAAGATCATCAGAGATTTTTAGGAGATCTCAATTTGGAAACAATGGATAGCTTAGTTATGAGTGCTTTTAAATATCTCGATGAGCAATAAGAAAAAAAAAATTTTTTTAAATTTATTGTGGGGGGGGAGTGCTGCTTAAGTACAGGCCTGCTCCATTATTATTACCCAACGACAATTAATTATAATAATACGTACTTTAATTATTAATATAATTAATAATGATATTAATATAATTATTAATAATAGTATATTGGTGGTTGTGATTACTGAATTGTAATGCTAGTGTATTGTCAAATATTAATTGCTTGCGGATGATAAGATTAAGAAGCATAATTCTACTACTGTAACATTTTTCTATTATTCTGTTTGTTGTTGTTGTTGATTAAGCGGGAGCTGCGGATGCGGAGTTTACTGGAGGCTGAAATTGCAACTTTATCCAATCGCTGTGCATAATAAAAAAGTCACCATCGATTACTATAACCTGACTCCCTGTAACTGTATGCGCCAACAGCTGTGCTACTTGATCGCTGTCGTGGTGTATAAGCCGCGTCGCGATGTCGGGAAGAAGAAGGAGGAGATGATGTATGAGAGGGTGGCAGACCTGATACAAAGCCCCTGCATGGCCTCTAGTACATACCACGAATTGCTGGCGGTGATCTGCTTCTTCCTGCCGGTCTGTGTAAGTTTCTGCTATTTGGCTCCGCAGACACAGAACTGTAATAAGCACCACTACTGTCACGTCGAGAAGCTGTCGGCGCGCGTTCATAACGACTTGGTATAGGCCGACGGTCACCCGAATCATGTGCAGCAGCAGGTGGTATATTTCTGTAGGAGGAAGAGGGTGGTACACCTCCATAACCTGAGCTGGGTCCCGACGTGTTGCTGGCGCCGCCAGCAGCTCTGCCATAACTCCCACTTGTCCTGCTTGGCGCACCCCTTCCACCACTCCCTCTCGAATCATTTACAGAATAATTAGCTCCAGCGCCAACATAATAATTGTTGTTATTGTACGATCTTGAAGGATAATCTCCTCCTCCTCCTCCTCTTTCGCGAGAGGGTTCGTAACTGCTTCCATAGTAACGTCCTCGTTCCCATGACGGTGACAATGGACGGCGAGGAGAACCTCGATAGACATTGTTTCGATCATTATCGACAGCACGAGTAGTGCGGGGGCTACCATAGCTCATATCTCTCGGGGGGTAATAATTGGAGCCACCTCCTCCTCCTCCTCCTCCATAGTACCTTCCATGAGTAGACCGCTCCTCTGAATTAAATTACGAGTTATACGACTTGGAATACCAACTTACCCCTACTGAAAGAGCGTCTGGGACTATCACGACGGCCTCCTCCTCCTCCCATACCCCCCCCTCCTCTATCAGATCGGACATTTCCTCCTTGTGCAGTTCTGGGAACCGGCAAATCCCAGAATGGGACATAACCCGGCCTTAATCTTCCCCTGTTGTCGTATTTAATGCTGGCGCCTGAGGGACAAAGTAGACCTGTTAAGGATCAGGTGTCACCAAAGGCAGCTAACCTGTTGGCCCCTTATATTCTCCAGGTGTAGGATCGTGCGGTTTATTCCGACGTGCTTTTTCAATGCGTAGAATACGTCCTGTAAAATGAATTTTGCAAAAATTACTTCATTACCTTCAAGTTCCATTTGATCCATTGATGCCATTGCACGGTCTGCCATTTCGGCAGATCGATAAGATACAAATCCAAAACCACGAGACTCCCTTTAAATAGATAATTTAAATTAAATAATATCCTAAACTCACTTTGTCACTGGATTGATGACTATCCGGCAATCAACAACATCTCCATGTCGGCTGAAATATGTTTTTACATGATCGCTTAATAAATGTGTTGGCAAGTTACGAACATAAAGTGTACAGCCTGATGATTATTTTTAGGAGACACAACTACTACTCTTCTAAAATCATTTTCTTACCTCCTTGATTACTGTTTTCTCCATCAGTACCGTGAGACCCTTCTTCGGGTCGCATTTCCGCATCTTCGCCGCCGCCGCCGCGACCTTCAGCAGCTTTAGCTTTAGAGTCGGATCCTCCTGGGCCACTCAGTAACGTCACGTCATCTTCATCATTAGATGCATTGTCTGAAGCGGCCGGTGGTGGAGCATCATCCTCAAGGGCTTGGCCACATTCGTCTTGTTCATCACCGTCGTAGTGCACATGCTCGCTTTCTCCAGGCTGCGCCATTTTTTTATGATACGGTAAATAATGCGCGGATAAAACTTTCTGTTAAATGGAATAAGTAAGGACCTTTTAAGCTGTGTGCAACAGTTTAGAAACTTTGACGTGTCGCCAACAAAGAAAATCAGGACCGCAGGTGCAGTTGTACCTCTTTTGTGTGTTACGAGACAGAACAGTGCAATCTGTCCCTGATTCCAGGCGCATCCCTGATAAGTGCATGTAATCACACAGATGTTAAAGTTGCCATGCAAATTCTTATTCAATTTAATAGACATGCGACGACATTAGTAGTAATTGTATGTTATACACTTATTAATACTGCTGCTCCAATTGTATGCACCACAACATTTCATGATAGTGCTTTTACTGAACATAGGAGACTTTCCGACACCTCTACCCTTGATGCAAAACCAGCCACTTTCCCCATCTGGCGTGATGTCAGACGTAATTTGTTCAGCTCACGACAATTCTGGCCAAAATTGGCGTCAGCATCGCTGCTACAGCAATATCTGAGAAATGATGTGTTTAGGGGACAACCTGAAATTCCTATTGATATAGAAGCACATGAAATTGATGAAGATCAAAAAGACGAGCTAGAAGTTGAAGGAGGTGCCAGAAGAGAATGGGACTCACATAATTCAATATTGGGACTTAATAAAAATATATTCACATTTTGGGATGATCCTGCATGTGATTTCTTTGTGTTCCCATCAGGACTTTATGTTTGCGGGGATGCTCAGATTCGTGGTTTTATGACAATTGTGTCTGGCATGAATGTCAGTAGTGTTCTAGTTTCACGACATCCAAAAGCAATGCATTTACATAATAGATGTTCTATTGATCCAGCAAAATTGTTATCCCATAAACAGCCATGGTGCTTCATGGGTTTGACAATCAGATCCGCCGATGTAATGGTTATTGATAGAGCTGAAATAACGGCAACACTTTATGTCGAGTCTGTACGTGTTGAAGCAGGAGCCTTTCTTTTTGTAGGAATTCGCGGAATGATTTATGCAAATGAACGAATAGTAGGATCAATGTTGAGTAAGTATGCTGATGAATACGCTGCGCTGGATTCGGAGTTACAAAAACGACATGAAGATGATATTTATGAAGAAAGCAAAAAAAATTTTGCAAATAATAAAACTCAACAAGTACGGCAACGAGTTACTTTACAACAATTTCATGACATTGAGACTCGTAGTACTCAATCTGTTGTAGAGACACCTAAAAAACAACGAAAAAAAAATGCATTTTTTTTTACACTATCTCCAAGATATGAACGTTTGGCAATAGCAGAGACTGAATTGGAATCGTTGAAATGTCCTATTATTGATAGCATGGGTTCTATATGGCAATTACAACGAGCTGTTAATGGTAGTTTGGAAAGAAAAACTGTCTTTCAAGATAATGAAGATGATGGACGAAATTCTGATAATGATGATGATAACAATAATAATATTTTTGATCAGCAATCTCAATTCAAAAGCCTTATAACAAGCAGGACAAAATCATCCTCAATAAAACAAATAAATCCATTCGGACCAAATCTACCGTATCTTGATTTCGACACTACTATTGGTGATCTTATATCTATTGGACAATTATTAGCGGGAAATGCAGCATTTGTTTGGATATTTGGAAATTTTGTTGGGACGGGAGTTGTTGCTGATGAGGCTGCTCAAGTTCATATACATTGTGGACATTTTTATATAAATATAACAAGCCGTGAGACGCTACATTATTACTTTATGTGCGGTTCTAGCTGCGGGTATCACTGGACATAGATCTGCGATTATAACTGCTGGTGGTTTATTGGAATCAGTTACATCGCGTATTGCGCTTCAGCGTGCATCACAGATGTTAATGGCTGGATCTATTGTTGCAACTAAATTCATTCAAGGTATGATTATCAAAGTTTTTTTGAAATATCTCCTAAGTGTTTCGTACTTCTCAATGTACAATTATCGGTGAAGTTTTAACAGGAGTTATAGCTGTAAATGAGGCTTCAGAATTAAATATTGGAGGAATGACTGAAATACAACTTTTATTAGATATATCTGATGGTTCTACATCAACACTGTTCGGTAGTTTAGGCTTAGGGCTACTTCAAGTACTTGATGGTAGTACATTCAAAATTTGGGGTGAAGATGTTATTATAGAAGATTCACTTATTGTTGATAGTAAAGCTAAACTTGAAATTAACGGTAAAATTATTTTAAACTCTTTAATTTGATTAAGGTGGTTCTTTACTCGCACATAATTCTATTCATGTGGCAAATAATTCAGAATTGCTTGTCCCAGAGGGAGATGTTGTTCTTCAGTCACATGGATCTATACGCATTATAGGTTCAAAAATGTTATTAGGAGGTGATTGTCTTGCACCACGTGGTTCAGTTATAATTGCATTGGGATCTCAAGTTATGCTTCAAGGATCATTAAAATCAGCAGGTCTTACAGCATCAGATGCATATATAGGGCGTCAAGATACTGAAAAAAAATTTGGCAAAGATGGTAAACCACCACAGAGTAGTATTAGTAGTAGTTGGGTGATTGACCCATCAGAGAAAAATAGAAGTGGTGTTGATATAGGCAACGTATTATCAAATTCTGATTTAAAAGAAAAAAAAGATGAAGAAGTAAATGAACAAAATTCATCGATTGGTGGAGAAAAAAATTCATCTAAGCTTGAGAAAAAAAAACCAATGCCTGCTCTTTATGTTGAATCATCTGAACTAATTATTGAAGGTGCTTTAGAATCTTTGAATTCCTGGACTGACATCACGAGAAAATCAGTCGTTATTATCGGTCTTGGTATTCTAACTATGAATGCAAATACTACTTTGCTAACTGTCCGACTCGGTTCATCGCTAAAAGTATTGAACGGATCATTGTTACCTGGGGCTGCTTTAGTATTGACACGAGGAGGGGAAGTTATAATTAAGAATGGAACAATATACTCATCGGGTCCAGTAGAAGTACGAGAAAGATCAATTTTAATAGCTGCAGAGCTCCAAGTGAATGGCGATTTATTAATTGACTCTGATGCAACAGTTAGTATTAAGAATCGGGTCATAAGTAGTGGAAATCTGCTGAGCGTTGCAAGATCTGGAAATCTTCGATGCGCAGGTAAAAAAAAAAATCTATTTTATTATTCTATCAGAATTGCGCCAAAAGCATGGTGATTTATTTGTAGAAGATAGTGGATCACTTGTAGCTTCTCACGGAAATATATGGGTGTACGGCTCAATTGTTGCTCAAGATTGGGGTCATATTCTTGCAGCAAAAGGAAATATCATAACAGTACAGGTGGTCACTTTGCTTAAAATTATTATTCAATGTATCAGGGCGATGTCATTGCTGAAAATTTTGCAAGCATTTTAGCCCCGGAAGGTGTTTTAGTTTTGTATTCGGCGCAATTGAATCTTAAAGAACAGATGCAATTGAAAAATTCTTCGTTTGTGACATTAGCTGATAAATATTTACCTATCGGCGCTGCTAGAAAAACAGCAGACGCAATAATCAAAAGTTTGCATATGTTGCCTGAAGCTTTGTCGATTGATGTAAGTTGTTGCAAATAATAAAAAAATTGCCTTCAGACATACGTTCAAGAAGTGCCGATTTCATTTTTGAATTCTATTGCTCCTCAAATATCTACAGATGTTGAAGCAAAAATAATTCTTGAAGAAAAAGATGAGGGGCAATTCGAACATGATTTGATTGGAATTAAACACGGCACGTCATATGATAAAACCAAAGCAATGTTGCAAGAAAGAAAATATGCGGAAATGGAAATGCATGAGCCTAGTAAATGGGATTCCTTGGTTCTAGTTAAAGAGAGATCGTCGCCGGAAGTATCAGCCAAAATTAGTCGGGAGATGAAAGAAAATGATCTTAACAGCTATTCAAGCAGGAAACAGAAACATCGCCGATATTGACATAAACTACTTAATCATTCTTTCGTATTTCCTCGTTACTAAATTTTTTACTGGTGATGATTTTGACTAAAAAAAAAAAGTGATTCTGTCAGCAGCTTACCCGACTCAGTCCAATTATCATCAAGTATAATTGCGTCCAGCTGATTTTCGTCATACAAGTTTGTATCTGCAATAACTTCTTCAAGTACAGAAGCCTCATCCGACAACACTTGACTTTCTTGAAGCTCTATCATGTTTAACTTATCAATCACTGAGAGATCCTCCATTGTTGCTTCGATAGTATTACTCTGCTGCTGCTGCTTGGATACATCCAACGTTATTCCTGTCATATCCCTCGCAGTGCGGGATGCTGAAGGTCTTATAGGAGGAATCTCAGTTTCGACAGGCTGATAATCAAGTTTTCGGGTCTCTTGAACTTTAACGTATGAATACATTCCACTACCGAAAAGCGACAGTGCTAAACCCATCAGACTCTGGATAGATACTAGATCGCCGAGGATTAGTATACCCCCTAGAGATTGTAAGACCGATTTTGTGAACCCGACGATATTGAATGTTAATGGCGAAGTCATTTTAACGCACCAATAAGAAGCTAGATTCAAGGAGGTTGCTAGTAAACCTGATACATGATGATGCTATTGCAAAAGATGCAGCACACGTTCACGCACCACTCAAGACAAGCATTCCCCATTGGAGAAGGAATCCTACAGAGGACGGATTCACATTGATCTCACTGAAAACTGCACCCTCGCCCGCTATGAAGATGACTGGAATAAAAAGTACTGAGGAGATCATTAAATTATAAAATAGCATAATGTTTGGATTATTCTCTACATGTTGTAGCGTGCCTTTTATTAATACGTTGTAAAGTGCTTGAAATGCGGAAGATGTAGCCCCTGCAACAACACCTGTTACAGAAATAGTTGAGGTATCAATAGAGCCAACGATAAATCCACACACCATTGCAGTGCATGCCAAAATTGTTAATCGACTCTGAGTTTCACTGAGAACTAAAAATGACAGCGCCATTGTAAAAAAAATTGTCAGCCCACGAGCAACCTGGTATGTAGAAACTTGGGTGAATTTAAGGCATATGTTTGCAAGTCCAACCATACCGATAAATGAGAGCGAGAGAGGGAACACCCGACGAAACACTGATAACTTTGGCACTGTGAGAGCCATTCTCTGGAATGTTGCAACCTTCCGCCCCAACGCACCTAATAAAACGAAGCAAATAAGCCCTACTAGCTGTTGTATCCATGATATGAAAACTGGGTATTGCAGTGAGCTTATTGTGAAAAGCCACCAATTGTGATAGACAATTGCTAATGAGATTGTTGAATAGAGCACTATACTACATGTAACACTATAAAGTGAAACAGGTGGAACAAGGATTTCCTCATTCACTGGTTGGTCCTCATGGTCCGATGACACTTTGTCCCCAGGCGCAGTTTTCTGACGCACCTCAACCTTTCTCGGCATAGCAATTTGAGATTGCCGTGTATCAAGGGATTGCCGCATAAGGGCACAAATTTAGTGCGCACGTAATGATTAATACAGAACTATATACACCGTATGAGAAATAGTCATAATTTACTTTGTTCGATTCCGGCAACGTGAGCAGACTTAACAGGCAAAGTGCCTGCTAAATGTAGGATCACGTCAAAATTGTTGCACCTTTTCGTAGTCGCTTGACGCTCACAACGGCAAAGCACATATTCGCCGCAGATCAGCAGAACGTCGCAAAATTTCTAACTCTTGAGCGCGCAGCACCTCGCATCGAGGACGTCTTTACTACTGAGGGCTGTTCTGAAGATTGCAAATGTCTTCTTAGGAATTTAAGCTGTTTAAAGTCAGGGGTAGCGTCCCTGTTGACAAAGTATGCTGCCTTATGGTGCCTGAAAGGCTGAAATTTGCAAATGCCCGCGGTTTTGCGGCTGCAGCAGGAGTCACCAGTGACGTTCCGCCCTGTCCTCAGCAGTTTTCGACCGCTCTACAGCGTCCTCCCGTACCGCGCTGCCAGTTACACGATTTTCTAGTCTTCTCAGACACGCAATTAGCAAGAGATGAGTTGAGGAAGAAACTTGTTCTTGCTCTGCATCCACATCATCATCGTGGGACAGGAGGTCGCAAGCTACTATATGTCCATTTGCCTGAAAGCAGAAGCGTTATGGACGACCTCCCCAATAGAGACTCTTTAAGAAGCTCAGACACCCGGTCACCCAATCACAACTTTTGTCTGCTCCAAACAGGAGTGGGTGAAGGTGTACACAAGTGCAATCGCGTCGCTATTCTTCTTCAAAATGTTTCAATTTCTCGATTTTCTTCTTTCCGGTCTTCCTGCTACGGCTCAGTTCACATTAATATAGATTCGCCCGAAATAAAAAATTTCTTTAAAGACATTCATGAACAGTTTCTGGTCAGCCCAAATCCAACAGATGAAATCAAGGTCCGCTGCGAGCTTGATTCTGGTGGATGCCCGACTTGGATAACAGAGGAGATCTATTACGCATTTACTGAGCCCAGCAGCACTGCTGTTGAGCCAAGCTCTTCAAATTCAATGTCTATCCCTTCCGTCGCTGCTGGAGGAGTCTTTTGGTCTCCTGGAACAAGTCCCAGTACTCAACAAAGTTATGTCCCTTCTAAAATTGAATCACCAACCCTTCCAGAATCGGAGTTCGCAGACGATGACTTTATGGCTGCAGTTAAAGTTCCGTCGACTGCAGTCCCAAAACCAGCCCGTAATACTAAGTGTTGTTGGAATAATGATATGAAATCTGCTGCTAGTTGTACGCAATGGCATGAGCAGGCACCACCACAGCAAACAACAACAACTACTACAATGATTTCAAATAAAAGGCAACTGCAAAGCCAGTTACCTCTTCCACTTCTACCCGCTGGTGCAACTATGGTTAGCGGAGAGCAAGTCCTCTGCCCTCCGCTTCCTATTTCAGGTGATGATGACATGTTTAGTTTTCTCAAGGCAAGATGCGAACCGAATATTACACGTGTGGATGCAGTTGTTCACCTTGGATATGTATGCCCATATCAGCAGTCAAATTCCTTGATCCTCTTTCTAGTTAATATTCGAATAATCAAACCCTTTCCAGAAACTCCAAAACGTTCACTTCCTCCATGTTACGCTGCACCTCCTCCTCCTCCAGTTGTTGCTGCTGAGAAACGAACAACGACTTATCTCGAGCGACAACAACAACAACAACAGCCAGAAGAGTCTTATGGTAGACTGATAAGTCGTTCCTCGCATGTCTTAACTGCTTATGTGGCCGCTTCGATACACTTGGCGGATCATGACTCAAAAAAGCGTAGTGCTCCTTTAATACGAAAAAGTTGTAGCTATTCCTTCGCTTCAACAGCAACTCCTACTACAACAACTCGTAAATTATCTGCAGCTTCTTCCGCTGAACCAACAATAGAATCAGCATCAAGTCCTAAGCGTGTTTTACAAAATACCCAAAGTATCCATGTTGCTCCTCAATGGACATCTTGGTCAAACAGTAGTTCTTCTATACCAGCATCAGCAGCAATGGATCAACAACAACAACAACAACAACAGCATATAAATAATGATAATCACCCTCTGGGGGAATGCTCATCAGGATTACTTAATACAGCATTTAAAACAACAACGAATTTACTTGATGCTAATTTGGAAAGTATTCATCCCAAGAATGTTAAACGTCTTCTTAAAGAAAAAAATCAATTACGATGTTTGAAAAAAAATCCAAGACGACATTCTGATGGTACAGGAAGTACCCCACCTCCTGATTCCTCTTACTCAAATTATCCGATTACTGAAAAAAGTAATTATTCACAACCAGCATCAACAGATTTCAGACATCCAATAACATCACCAGAAAGAGCATTAACAAGTCCTGACAGTTTTTGCGAAGATGCTACTTTAAGTCAAAATTTAGGCGATGTCATAAACTCAAGAATAATAATGCCATTATCTTATAACAATGTACCTGATTATGAATGCAGTGTTGGAGATTTAGTTGAAATTGTTAAATTGACTGCAAGAAAAGACATCCTTGAAAGTCAGCGTGGTGAAGTTATACAAATAACAACAACAGGACCTTTAGCACCAACAGTTAGTTTAATGTTATATAGAGGTGATGGAAAAAAATATCAAAGTAGGCGTAGTTATGCTGTTAAAGAGTAAGTTTAAAATTTATTATAAAAATAAATTTAATTATTATAATAAATTATAATTAATCAATTTAATCATTCAGAGATGTCCCAATGAGTGCTTTACGTCTTATTGAACGTGCAGCTCAACGTACACGTAGCCCTCCGACAACAACAGCAACAATTTTAAATAATAGACCATTACCATTGCATCAAGATTGTTGGCAGCATCAATTAGTAGCTGCGCCTTTTACAGTTAAACCACCATCTTTATCTGGTGTATTATGTTTCTTCTGGGTGAATTTTTTTTAAATAAATAATTTTCTTTTGATAGGATTTAGAAGCTACGGGTCTTCATGTAGGAGATGATGATATAACTCAGATTGCATGTATATGTCGTAGATTTCATTTTGGTTCTGAGAGTAAGAAGAAATATTTTTTAAATTGAAAAAATAAAATTTTTTAAAATCATTTTTTTTTTTCTTAGGAGGAGGAGTTTGGGAAGATGTACGTGGATATCCTGATGCTGAATTTAATCGTTATATATATACAGAAAAAGAAGTCCCAAATGCCGTTGTAGAATTGACAGGCATAACAAATGAATTCTTAAATAAACATGGTAAATAAAATATTCAAATTCAGATTAATTTTTTTTAGGAGTATCTTTAAATAGAGCACTTAATGATTGGACATCTTGGGTTATGTCAGCCAGAATGCAACATAGAAGTTGTCCTGTATGGTTTGTAGCTCATAATGGTAATCGTTACGATCTACCACTTTTATTTCAACAAGAAGCACGTAAATTAAGACAAAGACCTGGTAGTTTTTTAGAAGGGGTATGAACAATAATTCTATAAAAATTGTATAGGTGGGAGTTGCTGCAATAGTTGATACTGTCGTACTATCACGAAGACTTTCATGGGGTAAGATATATTTTAAAAAAAACAAAAAAATAGGAGATAATTGTAGAAGTCACAAATTACAATCATTATTTAAAGATGTATTTAAAGCTGAGATGCCAAATGAACATGATGCATTAGGTGAAAAAAAATTTTAAAACTTTTTAGAAATTTTTTTTTTTTTTTTAATTTTTCCAACAAATTACTTTTTTTTTTATAGGTGATGTCACTGGTTTAGCAAAATTAATGGAAATGGAACCATTTTTATCTGCATGGCAATGTCAGCCTATAGGTTGGCCTCTTGAAGAATATTTAAATGGATCTGAAGATATATTGTGGACAACCCAATCACATGAAAATCAGAATGGTATACCAACTACAACAACAACAACAACAACAACAGTTGTCAATTCTTATAGTCCAGCAACAATGTTTATGTCAGATAATACTTGGTACTCTCAAAATACAGAAGAGATGATTAATTATATGCCATACAATTATCTAATGAAATCTCAACAGTCAACATACACGCAAGATATAAATAATAGTATTTCTAATTTATTACATGCAAGTCCTTCTACTGTCCCCAATAATGCAAATAATAAGTTAGCAATATTTCAAAAGCCTATTATACAACAAGAATCATCATATACAACTAATAATAATGAGTGGAACACTATAACAGTACCACCGATACTTAATGATCATTCATCTGCTTCTTTCTCTCAAAATGATTATTTTCCATTAGACATCTCAAAATGGAATAGCAGTAGTAGTAATCATAATAACAGATCTGAAAAAAAAGTCTATCACGATAATTTGTTGTCCACCGTTAATTATAATAATAAATTAAATAATAATATTAAAAGGCGGTCTGTAGGAGATAAATCGCCAGGAGCAACATTGCATTACTCTTCATTCTCAAATGATAAAGTGGTAGTAACGGATCCCCCACCTGATACATCACCTCCTCCTCCTTCGTCCTATTCTTCCAATATCTCACGTCCTAGTCTTTCAAGTTTTCCTCCCTTGCCTGTAACTCGATTTCGCTCAGTAGTACATCCGCCTCCACCGCCAGCTTCTACATTACTGAATCAGAAGAATGATCTAATTGAAAAAAGTGTCGATCATCATGATCTCGTTGATGAGCGCTGGTTACGATCGAGTGTGTGTCGTCCTTCTACCGATGAAATTTTGGATTCGCAGCAGCGAAGTAGTTGGCTTAGACGAAACACAGTCAATGCACACAACGAGCCCGCTCGTGGGGGAGGCGATGACTGCAGTTCCTGGGAAACAGCGAGAAGTGTTCGAGGATCCTTAGAGGAACAACAATTCCCCCCCCAAGATATGTTGTCATCACGAAGAAGTGCTGCTTCAGCTGAGTGGACGAGCAATTCGCACATTTTGTCGGATAATCGTACAAAAAATCCTGTGAAGCACATTATGAAACGAGCATCTCAAACTACGTCTTCTGAGTTGACACCCAACAGCAACAACAACCTCTTATCTTTCAATAATAGTAGACACCAACCACTGCCTCCGCGTAGATCAGATGAACCTGATGATAGGTCGTGGCAACAGAGACCTGCACAAAGCAAATCGTCTACAGTTGAACGACGACGAATCATGCGAGCAAACACCGGCAGTCCTGATGGTGGATATGGAATTACTTCTCCTGATGCACCTCCCCGACGTGAGCCAACCCCTCCTATTCGGCTCATACCTGGAGAGCACTCCACAACTCCCACGAAGTGCCCACAGGCTCCAACATCATCCCCCCATGCAACAACATTTGGTGAATCAATAGCAACTACTACTGCAACTACTACTACCCATGTCAAATTGCCCTGCTTACGAGAAATGCACCAACAACAACGACAACAATCCCTTCAACGTGATTCCTCACAGGGCTACCTTGACTCAGTAGCAGCACCCGCACCACCGCCTGGAGATTCAGTAGCAGCTGCAATAACTGCAGTAGCTCCACGCCTTCAGTTACGACGTACTGCTTTAAAGAAAAATGTGAAGATTCTTAGAAGACCCGCTGAAGCAGAAGGCAAAATGCAATTGGCAGCTGCAATCGCAGGTTTGGCATTTGATGATCAAACAGAATCAACATTATCACGTTTGAATGCTAGAGCAGCAATTGCAAAAGAAGATTCAAGAAAAGTATTGGGTGTTAAAAAAATGAGTTGATTTTCTTTTATGTAACTATAAATAAATTTAAAAAAAAAATTCTTATTATTTAATATACAATGGTGCCTTTCGTTCTGTTAATGTCATAGCAGCTAAAACAAGTTTATCAAAATTTCTTATTTTTTCTGTAAGATCTTTTAAATTGTTATCTTTAAATGTTTCTTTATTGCGTATTATAGAACCATCTATTGCAACTATATAATTAGCAATATCATAAATGCTTTGAACTCCTAAATTTGGCATTTTTGACGAATCTGTCTTAAATTGACTCATTAATCGTGGTCTACTAAGTATAATGTCTTTCATCCATACATAAACACGTTGTGCCTCTCTTTGGAAAAAAAGTTCTCGATCATTTGAACCTATCGGCATTTCAAAGCGATAATTTGCATCACTACTTATTCTCCAAACAGCTGTAGCAACCTGCTTTAACAAATTTGCAATTGAAAGACAGTTTGTTGTGTTGTTAAATACATTTTCTATTTTGTAGTTTTTTGTCAGTGTACATCTACATATATACTCAGCAAGTCCTAATCGTAGAAACACCTCAACACACAAAGCCGTTGCGGGAACTGGTGCAGAAGTTGATGTTACATAGGTTCCGCAGACGTCGCGCCGCAAATAAGCCTCTCTAGGAAACCACAATCCATAAGGATAATGCATGGTCTTTATATTATTAGCACTATCCGCAATTTTATGAAGTATTGCACGAATAGTTGAAGGAACATTTTGGGCCCTAAGTGCAATCAATCTAGTTATTAACTTTTCGATGATAATTTCAAATTGTTCTTCATCAGATTCCTCGCTGCTTTCTAAAGCAGTACCCACCTCACTTCCGTCTTTTTTAACCGTGCCTGCTTCTGTGAGGGCGGGTTGCAGAAGACTTTCAAAAAATATTTTATCTGGTCTAAGAAGTACTTCATCACTTGCAAGTATATGCTGAAGTGTAGGAACAACAAGAGATTTATAACGAATAATAAGATGAACTGGTAATCGAGCGAGCCACATATATTCCATCTAATAAAATATCAAGTAATAAATATGAATACCTCCAAAACAGCGTCGAAAACAAGTTCAATCTCCGACATGTAATTAGCCAAATTAAATAATGAACGAATGAGATCGTTTGAACGAATCTATCAAATACCAATTATTTTTTTCCTTACTTTTAATAACATTATAAATGCCTCATATCGAAATTCTTTTAAAAAACTCCAAAATTCTAAGTGAATCTTTTTTGGTTTTAAAGATTTGTTTTTAGAATATTTTGTTCCAACGAACATATGTCCAGGAATTTCATTATGATCATTAACATTTTCATTTAGTGTAATTTTATCGGAGGGAGGACTTCCTATGGGAAATATTTCAGGCTCTTCAACGATGATTTTATTATCAAGAAAATTAGGATGAGAAACTTTGGCTATTTTATAATCATATTTCACATTTATAGCTCGTGGTCTAAATTGTAAAGATTCATTTTTTTTTTCAATTATTTTTTTTGCATAAACTAAAATAAAAATTATATATTATTATTTTTATTATACCTGGTTGAATGTTTTCTGAAGCATCTTCTGATGAATATTCTGGGACATCTTCTGATAAATTCTCTGGGACATCTTCTGATAAATTTTCTGGGACATCTAATAAATTTTCAGGTATATAAAAATTAATTTGATTATTTCCATGTACAATTCCATTTGGATTTATTCCAGGAAGATTATGAATTTTAAATTGTTTTTTTTCTAAAAAAAAAAAAAAAAATTTTTTTTATCGTCTAAAAATTTTTTAAAAAAAAAAATTTACCTTCAGATTTAATATTATGATTAATTTTTTCATTTTCTGGAATATAAAAAATTTGGGGAATAATATGATCGTTTTTGACGGGTGTTGTTGATTTTAAAAATTTTTTTTGTGAAGGAGGTTCAATTGGTTGAATACGTAAAATTCCAGTAAGATAAATTTTTTGTAATAACCAAGATGGTAATATTTCAACATCATTTATTTTTTTTCTGAAAAATGTTTCTATCTAAAAAAAAAAAAAAAATAAATTAAAATAATTTACCAATAAATCTTGACGATATTTAAATAATAAAAAATCTGATGGTGTTGTCGCAATTCTTAAATGTGATAAAAATTCATCCATCCATAGAATTGTTAATTTATCAAAAAAAAATTGTCTTTCTATTGAATTTGAATATTGTAATTTACGATTTTTTATTCCATTATAGTGTCCCAATAATTTTCTAAAATAATAATAATAATAATAAAATAATTATTTACTGTGCAACACTATCAACACGAGATTTTAATGAATCAGCTTGTACTAAAATTTTACTAATTTTTTTATTAAAATTTTCAAATTCTTTTTTTAAATAAATTTTTGTATTATCTCTCTATAAAAAAAATTTATTAAATTATTTCCTTACATATACTTCCCCATTCAATTCTATTTTATTTTTTTTTTTTATAATTTCAAAAATATCTTCATTTTTAAATTCATCATTTTTTCCAGATATTGTTGAAACAGCAATTTTTAGAGCATTGACTGTTGACATGATCTATAATTTATTTTTTTTCTGTTGATGCTTACTTGATGCTCTGTTGTGTTAATATTACTATGAGATCCAATCAAAAGACATTGAGCACATAAAGCAGTAAAACACTAAAAATTAGATGGATGCATTTGACAAGGTCCAAATACATTTGGTGATTCAGTTGCTGGAACCCGAACATGTGCAGCCAAAAGCTTATCCGTATTATGTTGATATCGATCACAATTTATACAAAGGTGAGCTCTTTAAAAAAGGATTCATTACGACTACTTACGTATCTGCTGCACAATAGACCGCTGCGTCATTAGCATGACAAAATTCACAAACTGGCTGATTAAAAATAACAATAATTATAATTATTAAAAAAAATTTACTCACAACAAATGATTCGATACGAAGTGGTTTGAACTCTACTTCGACTATCGCTATTGGCAATACTTGGCGACTATGACGTACACGTGAATTACAACGGAATAGTTGTGAATATTCTCTATTTAACATTTATGTATATTTTATATTTACTTATTCGAATATTGTAATAATGATGATGTGTGTTTGGGAATCGGGACATCCGCAAATCCCGTAGAATCTATCTTGTTGAAAAGTCTGTTTTACCAACTTGGGTATGGCTTATACAATTTTTCATCATATCGTGTAGGTATCCCAAGTGCCATTTCAAATAATACAAATCTGTAGAATCCCGTTGGATCTGCAATATACTTTTGAGGCAACTATTCATTTACTGAGTTTAAAGCCTGACGGGAGCTCTAATGTTCCGAGTGGAAATATCATAGAGTCTGAATCGATTGCTGGTAGGGAGTTTGTCACTAATATATTATCAAAAGATAACGAAGGTATCACACGAGAGAGTTCAACCAAGGAATTTGTCAGAGATCCATTAAGATTCTTCTGAAGCTACAAAAAAGTTTACAGACACGCACTTTTGACAAAATTCTCAAGTTCTTTTCATCAGTATCGGTTGATGTGCGCCATGCGCGTGTTACATGCAAATCAGCTGAAAAAAATGAGAGTTGCACAAAATATTCAATATCCTCTAGAAAACGTATATCATAAATTGCCTCCATTACATGTATTGCAATTCGTGCATGTGGTGGCATACTTCATACAAAGAATAGAAAAATTATATATAATTATTGCCGATCATATAAGCATCTATTTATAGTAAGGCTGGCGTCAAAAAACGAATGTCACTATTATTTAAATTATTGCCAATCGAAAATCCATTCGAAGTCTCAATGTCATTATTTAGCAATTCACTCTTGACTGGTGCAATCACTTGCTTGTGTGACTCAATAATCGCATTTTGCCCTAATTTCGAGTCAGCCCGATTAGTAGCAATATTTAAAATTATAATTGCAGACAAAGCGCCAATTAAACAAATAACAAGTATAGCAGGTCCTAATCGATCATTATAGTTTATAGGCTCCTTTCGTTCAAGTGAATAGCTACGTCGCAAATATACCTAATGAATGATGATATATATCAATAAGAATTCTCACCATAAATGCATAAATTATAAAGAAAAGCGCAACAGGAGACAAAATCAGTCCTGCCAATCTTCCGCTTGCTGTCCCAAAATTCAGTAATGTTATGCTTATTGTTGAAAGAAGCACAGCTGTATTCATCCATTGCAGCAAAGTCCTTTCATTAGCGAAAAACGTTTTCGGTTCAACTCGAACAGTTGCGGCTCTTGCTGAGTTATTATCTATTGGTGCTTCTAATGAGAGCCAATTGGGTAAGCAAAAAGATCTTGGAATAAGATTTGATATTGTTGCCGAACATTGCGATAAAATTGATCTAGACGGCGGACGTCTTATAGGAGATGAAGAGTTTAGTCCTTGCAATAAGGGAGTGCGTGCATTGGACTCGTTGAAACCTCGTAATGTTGTATTAAGAGCATTATTTTTTTCAAAAGTGGCAGGGGAAGATTGAGGGACTTGCTGGGAGCTTTCGTTAACAATCAACCTTTCCTGAAAAAGATTTTATTATTAATATTATAAATCTTTTGATGAGCTGACCTCCTGCTGTGTTGATACTGCATGATCATGCATTAGACGGTCACGCGGTTTGTTAGTCATTATGTCCACTCTAACAGCTGTTTCAGCTTCAGCAGGACTTGCGTCAGGATTTTGTTTACGATTTTGTATTTCCTCATCGGACACTTGTACGCATTTGAACCAATGGGGGAGCTCTCTCAAATTAAGATTCTGACGCTTTAATACTGCAGTACCATGCAGAAAGATTGAATATCCCCAAACTTCCGTTACGCTTGTCATGCCTGCTAATTTAGACAGAAACTCTGGACGCGGGCCAAAGGGAATGGAAACTGCCAAGATACCAACGGGGGAACGATGCATTGTTCTTGAAGTACCATCACCGAAACTGATTGTATCTGGCATGTTATATAGATCGTTAATCTGATTTTCAATGATTGAAAATCTGATACCTTCATCTAAATACGCGTGAATTTCATTATCTCGATATATAGTTCGGTACAACCAACATTGCCAAAAAGGATTCTGAGTTTCAAGTGGTTCTTTAACTTTTTTAATCATATATTTCAATTTATTTTGTCGTGACTCAGGTTGTGCAATCAACCAATCATCAATTGTTGTTCCTCCTTTCTTATTAAGTATAGAAGCGAAATCTTCTTGAGACATTATAAGTCCACGATTATTCTCTAATGCTGCACTATCATTTTGCTTTAGTGCTGCTACACTATCATTTTGCTCTAATACTGCAGTATCATTTTGCTCTAATGCTGCACTATCATTTTGCTTTAGTGCTGCTGCACTATCATTTTGCTTTAGTGCTGCTGCACTATCATTTTGCTCTAATGCTGCACTATCATTGAAAATAGGTATATCAAACTTTTCGTGTATGCTTGCAGCAGGAGATTGAGAGTTGATGATCTCTACAATAACATTATGAGAATCAATATCCCATCGAGCTCTTAAACATTCTTGTTTGACATTTGAGGAAACTCCATTCAAAACTTTGCGATAAATCGATAAGTCTTCTATTTTATCAAAATAAAGACAACCATGGCTAACACGTGACTTTTGTTGTTCATATTTATAAATTGACGGACTCCCAATAGTTCCCGTAGGCTCTTCTATTTTGAGATCTGTTAGAACGACATCATCCGTTGGGATTTCACTTTCTTGCGTATTCAATAATGATGTTTTACGATGTCGATGTGGTATACCCTGGCTCAGTTCCTTCACTACATTTTCTGAATGCTCTGGACAATGAACAGTGCCTATAGCTATTAGAGGTAAATGCTTTGCGAGATGTACCCGTACCCTATAAGATTATAATTGAAAAAACCACCTACTCCATAATATTCTCTTCGCTCACTAGATACGTTGTGTGAACGTAATTGTTAACAACTTCACTAATAACTTTTTTTGATGACTCTTTCTTCATAAAACGAGTATTTCTTAATGCAGTAAAACACGCTGCAATTAGTTCTACAAGATAGTCGAAGTTCAGATTAACGAACTTCTCTTTTACGAGACGTGCTAAATACCATCCGGAAGACGCACTCTTGCTATGCTTATCATATTTTTTCGTTATTTTACGAAAACCGATAAAATTCAATTTGACAAAGGCATATAAGTACGCAACACCATCTGCGGCACTTTCAGCTTCGGTAAATAATTGCTCCAGAGCTTCGATTGATGTAACACTATTTGATTGCAATTGTTTCAAAGTAGATCTGAGATGTAGAATCATTCTTGTGATGAACATACTGTAAATTAGAGCTTATCATAGTATAAACAAGAGCGGAGAAGCTATTGATCTTCTCAACCTCGAAATTTAACAAATCTTGAAATCGGGCTTCCGGAGGGCTGAACATAAACCGCATTTTGAAAAAAAAACTTACCGATTTGCGGGACCAGTGAATGCAGATATATTCCCAAAATTTGTGGTTACATCTGAAATGGTGCAACTTGAAGTATCACTGCCTGTGATCAGCTTGATTGCCTTTTTGAGTTCTTTATAAGCAATATAATGGGCTCGATAAGGTTCATAGGCCTGCTCTTGCAGTCGACGACCAAATTTCATTTTTTATGATTTATTAACGGATCCACCGCCGCCTGAAACGTCTGATTGCATGCGTCCCAGCGCTCGAAAGTGAGAGTATTCGTCGTTAATCAAAGAAAAAGATACAAGTTTTTTGTAAAACATAGCAAATGAATATAGCGCTACTGCTCGGCCGTTTCATTTCAATACATAGTCCACACCATTATGTCCACTTTATGATGACCTCATTATAATAAATGTGTATGCCCCATTACTTATCAGCTCCGGAATGCCTTTTGGGGCTGGAGTAAATCTGGCGCAATATTTTCCGTCGGCGCCCTCATTCCTATCCTTAAAGCATTGATGTAGTAGATGAAACTCCAGAGTGTCTGATGACAAATAAAACAAATTCAAGGATCTCATTGGCTGACACATCGGTGGCAGCGGCGGCAACAATGAAGTCGCCCCACGCACGGCATGTTTGTTTTGCGAGAGTTTGCTCATGTTTACGTCTCACAGAATCCCAGAATGACTCTTTGAATGATAGTGTAGACGAGTGGAATAAAAGTCAAGATGGCACTTTAGAGTCGAAATCTTCCAGTCGAAAGCGGCGTTTACAGATACCGTGGCGTTACACACCACCTCTGTTTAATCAATGGTTATATCATTCGCCAAATACAACAACGACAGAAATATTATCTGTTGAAGATTCTCGATTGCACCATAGACGTATCAAAAATAAGTCGTCGTCAACATCTTTGTTTCACCGCGGCTCCCACAAATTAGAACATGCTGCTGCGGTGGCGAAGTCATCATTTGTCATTATTCCAGAGTCTTCCACAAAAATACCAAGGCAACAACGTAAAAATAATGATTCCCAAATTAACTCTTTAAATTCATCTCCAAATTTAAGCCTAAATAACACTCCATTAGCTTCAAAACATGCCGAAGATACACAAGATTTAAGTTTTAAGAAAGTTCAATCTTGTGTAATACAAACACCTATACATGCAGTTTCATTCCCTTTATCTAGGACACCGGAAAAGTTTATTTCCACAATGTCTCTTGGTAAACTTTTTATATGTAAATAATAACCATTATTATTATTTAAATTATTATTATTATTATTATTATTATTATTATTATTTAAATTATGATGACTAACTACATATTCTTATAATGATTATTATTGTTATGAATTTTTTTAGGTTCCACATCGAAAGTAGTGCCAAAGCAAGGTAATTTAAAAATTAATGAATTTAATGTAGAATCTAATTTATCTTCACCTATGATACCTTTAATTCGTGAGTTTTATTAATATTAATAATAAATGTTATTCTTCATTTAGATGGTCTAACGCCATCTGGAATCGCCCAAAGTCAGTTGATTACTCAACAAAGTAATAGTTTATTTATTTTAATATAATATATATAGATTCCATACAAGGAGAAAGAGCTTGGAGGAAGTCTATGATGTAATTTCAAAGAAATATATCATATTTATCAGCCCATCATCAAATCTACCACTCGGAGGAGGATTTAAACTGTTATTACCTAGACAGTTATCTCATCATGAAGGTCGTGCTACCTTAGTACTTGATTTAGATGAGACATTAGTACATAGTGCTTTCTCAATTATTCCTTATTATGCATTTTCTATCAAGGTAAGAAATAAACATTTTAAAAATAAAAAATTTTAAAAATAAAAATTTTAAAAAGATAAATTTTTAGAGGCCATGGCGCAATATTATGAAGTTGTTATATTTACTGCAAGTCTAGCAAAAGTGAGTTTCTTATTTTTGAAATAAATTAGTATGCAAATCCTTTGATGAATATTTTGGATCCAAAAGGATATTGTACCTGGCGTTTATTTCGTGAATCTTGTGTCTATTGGTAATCTTTTTTTATTTCAAATTAAAAAAGGAATGGTCAATATATAAAGGATATGACAAGACTTGGAAGGGATATTAAACGAGTTATCATTTTAGATGTAAGTTGTCTTAAAATAAATTATAATTTCATAGAATTCTCCGGCGTCATATGCATTTCAGGTAAGAATTTAAATTAAAAATTTCATTAGCCTGAGAATGCAATACCTATTGAAAGTTGGTTTGAAAATCAAAATGATACAGAATTGACACAATTAATTCCATTGCTCATAGCATTATCACGTGTAAGACAAATTATTCATATATTCTTATGATTGTAGGCACAAGATATTCGGACTATTGTCAAGCGTACAAGAGCATTTCCGGCAGTCTAATTTTTCATGTCTGCTTTCTTTTATTTAGAATAGCGCCGCCGATTATATAGATTTTTAAAAACTTAATGTTGCATACAATTTGAGTAACTTTTGCATGTAAACAAAAAATGACAACACAAGCTCCCGGCGGTAAGAGTTAAAAAAAGATATCTATGATTTTCAAGCAGTTCTCTTTGGCGGCCCTGGATCGCCAAGATTCCAAAATGCCTCTTCTTCTTATACGCCTACAATTTATACACATCCCCCTCCTCCCCACCACAATCAACCTTATGAATCGGAATATGAAAGTACACCGATCAGAGAGGAGAGAAAAAGTACCTTAAGCGAAGCATGTATAATCGCATGTCTCTCAGCTGGACAAACTGGAGTTTCCGTTATCTGTCAAATGTGTCATTGCATTTCACAAAGTTTACAAGGATTTACAAAGCCCTCGTAAGATACATAATACATTGTATATTTATAGATGGGAAAATCATCCAGACTATCATCCATATTCTTCACAAAGTTACCAAATTGGTGATTATGAATATGAAGTTATGGTATATAGACGTCCACGAGGTTGTATATCTAAAATCTTAAGACCTTAGTACACATTATATTGAAAACGCCGCAGCAGTTAACCTGATAGTACATGAAATGTGACGGTATAAATAAGCCTGATATAATCCTTGCAACTCTAAAAAAATATTTATGTGCCGCTAACTTTTTTAGCAATTTTTAATATCGCACAAATTAACTATGATTATTTTAGAAATGATTACGAATTTGTACAAAATACTAATAGCGTATGATTTATATTGCAAAATAGAGTGCACTTAAAAGAAAATATTGGTCAGAATAGCAAAAAGTAATTATCGTGATTATTTGTACCTTTTTCTGTGCCAATACAATTTTTCAGGCAAAAATCTTTAGATGCTGAAACAACCGGTTAATCAAGTGCGGCTCACAAATGTAGCTATCGTTAGACTCAAACGTCACGGAAAACGATTTGAAGTAGCTTGCTATAAAAATAAAATTCTAAATTGGCGTAGCGGCGCAGAAACCGATATTGGAGAAGTTTTGCAAACTGAGTCAATTTTTCAAAATGTTTCCAAGGGACAATTAGCAAAAATAGAAGATATCATTAAATGTTTTGAAACTCGTGACACAGTAACTATTGCCAAAATAATTTTAGAAAAAGGCGAATTACAAGTTTCAGAATTAGAGAGAGATACTGTTAGTGCCGCTACTTTCAAAGATATTTGTACGATTGTAACGGCGCGTGTGTTTAATCGGCGCACATTATTACCTTTGACAATAAGCAGTGTGCAACAAGCATTAACAAAGTATGGATTCTCAGTTTCTATAGACATATCTCCTAAACGTCAAAGTTTATGGGCAGTTGAATTACTTTTAAAATCACTTCCAGAAGAAATTGCCCGTGCTCAAATGCTTTTAACTGCGACAGTATTGAGTAATCAAATTTCAACATTAAAATCTTTTTTAATTGAAAAATGTTTAGCAATGATAAGAACAGAGCAACAACAAATAATAACTACAACTAATGATGATGTAATACCACCATTAGATCATTATGTATCAGAACACAATAATGATGTTTGTATAGAAGAAGATAATAATAATTCGTATAAAAAAATTGTAAAAATAAATTCAGAAAATTTTAAAAAAGATTGTGAAGAAAAAAATGTAGAAAAATGTTGTTCTATAACATTTTATTGTGATCCTCCATTTTATAGAGATATTGATAACTTTATAATATCTATACTGAATCCACCTGGGATTTTACAAATAATATCTTCTGTTGAATATGTAATAAATAATAATAATAATAATAATTTAAATAAAGAATTAATAAAAAAAGAAATAAATGAAATATATATACCTGAAAAAAAAGAAGACACTAAAATATATTCTTGTAATACTTGTCAAAAAACTATAGATCAAAAAGATTATCGTAATCATTGTCGTACTTCTTGGCATAAATTTAATATAAAACGTAAATTCAAAAAATTACCACCTATTGATGAATTTGAATTTTCTGAACTTGCTATTGATATTAAAGAAGGTTTCTTAGCAGTTGATTAATTTTTTTTTTTTTTTAACTCATCCTCCATAAACTTTTTTAAATTCTTTTTGTTAATAATACATTTAATTAATAATTATTTATTTAAAATTAAGATATTTTTAATAATTATTAAAAATGTAATTATTAATAAATTATTAATAAAAAAAATTATTAAAAACATAATTATTAAAAATATAATTATTGAAAATATAATAATAAATAAAATTATTAATAAATAAAATTATTAATAATAATTATTAATAATAATTATTAATAATTATTATTAAAAATATAATTATTATTAAAAATATAATTATTATTATAAATAAAATTATTATTATAAATAAAATTATTAATAAATAAAATTATTAATAATAATTATTAATAATAATTATTAATAATTATTATTAATAATTATTATTAAAAATATAATTATTATTATAAATAAAATTATTATTATAAATAAAATTATTAATAAATAAAATTATTAATAATAATTATTAATAAATAAAATTATTAATAAATAAAATTATTAATATATATAATAATTATTAAAAATATATTTATTAAAAATATATTAATAATAATTATTAAAAATATAATTATTAAAAATATAATTATTATTATAAATAAAATTATTAATAAATAAAATTATTAATATATATAATAATTATTAATAATAATTATTAATAATAATTATTAATAATAATTATTAATAATTATTATTAAAAATATAATTATTATTATAAATAAAATTATTAATAAATAAAATTATTAATATATATAATAATTATTAAAAATATATTTATTAAAAATATATTAATAATAATTATTAAAAAAATAATTATAAAAAAAATAATTATTAAAAAAAATAATTATTAATATTATTATTTAATAAAATATATTTTATAATACTTTTTTTAATATAAGCATATAATTAAATTTCAAAGTTTTTCGAATTAAATTATAATTTTAATAATTATATTAATTTTTTTTATATTAATTATTTTTATAATGTTGTAACTGTTGTAATATTTTTATTAATTGTTGAATTATTTGAATCTTCTTCATTATTTAATGTTGTTAATGATTTTGTTTTAATATTTTTACGACATTGAGTTGATCCACATAAACAATCAATATCTGTATAATGTCCACCATAGTCATAAGTAAGTTCTTCACCAAGATTAATATCACAATTTGAGAAAATACTTAAACAATGTTTATTATCATGATAATGAATTAAACATGTTAAATTTGGAGTACAACTATGATTTATAAATCGGGCAGCATTACCAAAAAACTTTTGTTAAGAATTTTAAAATATAATAACTTACAAGAGAATCTATACATGGATATTTCCAACTTTCTTGTGAATCTTCATTTGTTTTAAATATTTCAAAACAATAATTATTATAATTACGTTCCTCATATTTATGTACACGAGCTTTCATGTCACCAAAATTTATAAGCTCTCCTACATATTCCATTACAAAACTATTTTTGGGTATTTTTTCCTATCAAAAAGTAATAATAAAAATAAAAATACTTGAGCAATAACTCCCCATCCTGTTTTTAAATTACGTGAAATTGCAATTTTAAATTGTATACCCGATTTCCATTTTCTATTAAAACATTTTTTTTGAATTAATTTTTTTTCTACCTATTAATACAATATTCTTTATTACAAAGACATCGTTTAGAACAATCTCCTCTTGAACGAAGTGTAGGAAGGATACCTTTACAATAAATACGATTTGTTTCAGGATCTATTAATCCAGGACAACCATTATTTTGATTACTAAACAATATCAATAACAAATAATCATTACGGTGGTATTGAACGCCATTTCGATGTATCAATATTTATAGGTATACATCCAGAACAAATTGAAGGTGGTTCAAAATCAGATATTTGTGAAAATCTTATACATTCTTTTATATATCTATTAAATTATTATTAATTATATTAACTTACGTAAAATCAACAGGGGGGTCTATATTATTATCATTATATATATCTATACATGGTATTTTTGTATTTTCTTTTCCTTGTCCAATATCATCAGAAGGTATCCAATTATTATCAAATGGCGCTTTTAAACTAATTTCAGTATGTATAGAATCTTTAAATGATTGTGGAAAATATCTTAAAGCATGTTGTTCTGAAAGTGCTTTACTTATTGGTAATTCCTAAGCATAATTTATAATAATAATTTTAAAATTACTGTTATAATTTTATTTCCATTTTTTTTTTTAATAACAACTCTTAAACAAAAAGGTAAAAATCCTGCTAATGCCCATGTAGGATAATTAATATTTAAAGTTTTTTCAACAATTCTACTTAATGGAAGAATATTTTTAATCCAATCAATATCATTGCCCTATTTTATATTTTAATTTATTATATATATCTTACTTTATGTAAAGCACTTAAAAATGATTTAAATGTTGGTAATGTATAATTTATTTTATTTTCATTTTTTATATTTTTTTTTAAAAGTTGATTTGCTCTTAAATCAAATTCACAATTATTTCCAATAACCTTAATAAAAATATAATTATAAATTTATTTTAAAATTTATTTTAAATAATTTAATAACTTACTGTAATTGTTCTTTTAGGTTCAAAAAATTCTGCTGATTGTACTTTTTGATGATCTTTAAGTTGTTTATCAATAACTGATATTAATTTACTAAAAAAAATTTAATAAGAAAAAATCTTACGATGATAATTTTATATTATTTTCAAATACTTTATGTTGTAAAATAAATCCTTCTTTACAACCACATAGTGGTGGTAAATAATCATTTAAAGCAATAATTGCAAATTTCCATACCCTTCTATCTTGTGCACCAATATCCCAATATGCATCACATATAAGATATAAACCATCATAACGAAAACCCCAAGGAGGAGCAAAACGTGAATGTGCACGATAACCACGTATAACTTTAATTGGTAAACCTCTTTCACATGCGTTTAATAATCCTAAATTTCCTCTATTTAATTGTTGACTCTAAATTTTAAAAATTAAAATAATCAACCTACTTCCCCTGTTTGTTCACCACCTTCTCCGACATATATAAAAATTTTTCCTTTATCGACATCATCAGCATAACCACCATTTACAACAATTGCAGTTGCAATCCCTTTTTTAAAAATTTTTAAAAATATTTAACTTACTATCATCACAACAAATACCCATCATAGGATTTGTATGTAAACCAATTAATGATAATTGTGCTTTATATTGACATACAAATCCTAATGGTATATATATACTTGTTACATTATCATTTTTTGGTGCGTATACACCAAGTTTACGTCGTATTAATGAACTTATAGTTTCAGGACGAAGATCGGTACTGACAAATAAAAATTATTTTTAAATCTCTTACTTATTCCAAATTTTATTAAATTCATTCATTAAAAATAAATATTTTTTTTCTTTCGGAGTATTTAAATATTTTTTAATAAAATCATTATCAATAACAAAATTATTTTCAACATTTTTTGTTGAATAAGATGATGTTACATTATCAGATAAAAATTCTTCTGATTTAAGTAAAATATCATTAATATTTTTTGAAATAGAATTTTTATTCTGTAATACATTTTTTTTTTTTTTTACAATTTCATTATTATCATCTGTGTTGTCATCAATACGTTGTCGTTTATGAGAAGAATTATGATAAAATATTTCAGGCATTAGGACCATGTCAAAGTAAAAAATTTTTTAATTATCGGAATTTTGTATTAATTGTAAAAGGTCCTTTAATAATTCATTTACTTTTTTTGGATCTTCAACAAAATAATTAGCCGCTGTAGGTCTACTGCAAGGTTCATCAGACACTAATATTGTTAGACTATTATCAAATTGTCGTACAGCACGAAAAGCATCTTCATCAGTTAAATCATCACCAACATAAATTATACGTGTCTAAGAAAATTTATAATATATTTTTTTCATTTACCCCTGATTCATAAGGATCTACTCTCATAGATTTCAATAACCAGCTTACAGCTTTTCCTTTGTCCCAAACAACATTAATACGTAATTCAAAAACTTTTTTACCTCTTGTTTTTTTCAACGTAGGATAAGCTGTTAATAAATCATCTAAAATTTTTTCAATCTCGGCTTCTGATTCAGCAGCCGCATTTCTAAAAATAATATTAATAAAAAATAATGGTAGAATTAATAAATAAAAAATAATAATAGAAATAATTAATAAAAAATAATAATAATAATAATTAATAAAAAATAATAATAAAAATAATTATAATAAAAATAATTATAATAAAAATAATTATAATAAAAA